>JAUUDY010138101.1:752-13652 GCA_032361765.1 Panulirus inflatus
ATCCACTATCAGACCAGTGTTACATATACTAAAGAAATATACACTGTCAACATCATCCAACTTGAAGTTTGTGACCAGATCACTCCTATCTTTTCTCTCCTCCGAGATGGGAAAATTTGTTTCCCTCAGCTGAGCTTCATTAATTCAAGTATCATCATAGCTGCCCTTCTCAGGACTCCCTCAATCAAATCTGTGTGTTTCTTTATATGCACTGACCAGAAATGAAAGGCATAATCCAGTTTTGTTCTCAAGTATGTTGATAATAGTTTTTGAGATCATTCCTTAATTATATGCAGAATGTATTTCCAATGTCATAGGTCTTTTTCAATCTATGAATCCTATAGCTTATTTCCTGCTAGGTAATAACTGAACTGAGGCCTTCTTTTACTATCTTATCTTTATCACTCTGCACTTGACTGCATTACAGTTCATCAACCATTGATCAGACTAACCTCAGAGTTTGTTCAGATCCCATGTATGCTGATGCAATCATGGTTATTCTTTACTTCTCTCATAACCTTGGTATCATCTGCAAACATATCTAGTTAAAAGTCCAGGTCATTAGGCAAGTCATCAATATACATATATACACAAAGAATAGCAGCGGGCATAAGACTGAACCTTGAGGTAGACCAATACTGACCAGCCACATTTTGCATATGCACCTCTACCATGAATTCCTTTCTCCCTTCCACTAAAGTAATCTTCCATCCAGCAGAGGAGCCTAACACTTATTCCTATCTGTAGATCTAGCTTCTTCATCAAATGCCAACGTGGTAGAGTCAAAAGCTTTTTGGAAGTCCAGGAACACATTCTACCTATCCATCTCTTTGTTCTAAGATTGAGCTCATCCTGTAATAGAAGTCCAAGATATTTGTAATGAATGGTTTCCTTTCCCTAAATCCATGGTGTTTCCTTGTTAGCTAACTTCTTTTCAAGGAGTCATCCAATCGCTTTCTGATTATCTCTTCCAATGTTTTCCAGACCATACTTGTTGGGGAGACTGGTCAGTAGTTCAGTGTGATTTCCCGATCACACTGCTTAAATGCAGGCACAGCATTTGCCTTCTTCCACACCTCTGAGACCACACCTTCCTCTAATGACTAGCTGAACAATATTTCAAGATGCCTAGCATGTGTCTCCACACAATCCCTCAGTACATACAGTGAGACTTCATTAGGGCTGCGAGCCTCAAATGGGTCAAGTTGTTTTAACATTCTGATTATGTGCACCTGTGATGATGCTGAAAAGGAAATAATACACCACACTGGATAACTAATCAATTCATTTGGTAACAGTTACATTAAAGTCAATTCCTCCATCACACACTGCTCCAGCATCTATGATGAGTATCATAACGTGTACAAAAAAGGAAGAAAAAAATCAGGAGTTCCCAAAATGAGAAGGTAAGTTTGATCCCAAAAATGATACAAAAGTAAGTGATGCAATTTCAAGCATGCATTTGTTCTATCCCTGAGAAAAACACATGCAAAGTTTCTGATCTCATGATTAATAGTTCTAACTATGCAAATGAAAGGTTCATACCCAGTTAAATAAGACAAATGGACAGTATGGTAACTGTATCCTCCAACTCCTTGGGTTGGGATACAGACTGATGGCATCCACATGAACTTGAAAGAGCCACATGAGAAGTCAATGCTCAATTCCAAGCACCAAGCAATAATGTGAGGAAAAGTCCTTATTTTGTTATTTGCACAAATGGTCACGAGGCTACATGTGCTCTTTACTATGCCTTGTAATCTTAGAAGGTGCCTTTACATGAAACAGCTTAAAAAAAAATACAGTGCAATCCAAAGATGCACAGTAAAATATTGAAATGGAAATGTAGTTTTGAATTTTACAATTAATGAGATGAAGATGAAGCAAACTAAACAGCAATATAAAACAAAACATAATGTGCTAAGAGAGGAGAAAAATGAAATCAGGAAATAAAACAGGTAAAGATAAGGAAAAAGTTGTGAAAAGACAGAAGGACAGATAATTTTCAGTACTCACAGAAGTGGTTTCCAGGGCCTGCATAATGATGTCCTTTGTATGCCGCAAACAAACCTGGATTTATTCCGATCTGGAATGGGAATTTAGAAATCTTCATGTTACCATGATTATACTGTTCATTCGGGCACGGGCCCACTGGCTGGTTTAAATCTGACAGCTACTGCAGCCCCACTGATAATCATTAATTCATCTATTCTCAATTGATCTGTAATCATCATCTATTATAAAATTTGGTAATGAGCTGGTTAGTTTTTATAGGAATATAATAACATCCCTACTCTTCAGTGATAAGAAATTGTTTAAAGTCTTTAGGGGTATATTCTAGCAAGGAAATTATTTCTCCAGCATTTCTTTACAAAAAATAAAATGAAAAAATAACTGTTATAACATGGAAAATAATGAGGCTGTCTAGTGCTGTATATTAACCCCAAAGCCAACTACAGTCTATATATCAGGGCCATAATGTATATCATATAATAGTTAAACGATGATAACATTCATGAAAACATTTCATAATAACTCTTGAATAAGTCAACACAACACTTTGTGAAAATAACTAAATCTGAAATACTGAAGCCATATACAGACTGCTTCCACCAGCATAATAGGGGTTAATGTGATGTTAAGGTGTAATCACTGTGCCACCTGAAACTCACAATGACTATATCCAAGTTGGGTCCTAGATGATCAGGTAAGGTTCTCTTGGCTACTTCATCTTCAGAAATACCATCAAATCTATCAACTTTCTTTCTTTGTTTTATGGGCGCTATGATTGGCTTGCCATCCGGACCAACTTGCTTCCATTTGCGTTTCTTGGCTTCATGGGCAGCTTGAGCAGCAGCTATTGCTAATGGGTCACCTCTGCAATAAAAAGGAAAAACTAATTTTTCTTGACTAAAGGTTATCACTTTAAAAATCCTTATGACCAGAAAAAAACCCACAAGATTTTTATAAA
Source organism: Panulirus inflatus (assembly GCA_032361765.1). NCBI lineage: Eukaryota > Metazoa > Arthropoda > Malacostraca > Decapoda > Palinuridae > Panulirus > Panulirus inflatus. The sequence goes on from JAUUDY010138101.1 coordinate 3,724, forward strand.
ACTAGCCAAAGAAATAATGAAATACCTGCAATGATTAATGAAATCTTAAGAGAAGAAATCATTAATACCTAAAATGCAGATGCAATACATCACTGTGATATTAATAATCAAGAGGGAATCAAAGTGTGAAAAAATCGGATTAAACAATACATATCTCTTATCTAACAGTCATTTGAAGAGAGTGTACAATAAATCTGTCTCAAAGTGCAAAAAAATCTTTTACATGCAAAATAAATCACCAGGTTCTTTCATTCCTTCTTTTAACTTCTTTGTTACTCAAATAACAAGTAATGCAAAATTCTGACCATCAGCACAGTTATTATTTTCTTTCATAAATGCTTGAAATTTCCCGCATGAGCAAGGTAGCGACAAGAACAGATGACTGAGCCTTAGAGGGAAAATTCCTCACGGCTCCTTGCTCTGTTTCTTCTTTTGGAGAGTAATGCAGGAGGAAAAGATTTCCAGCTGCCAGTTCCCACCCCTCTTAGTTGCCTTCTACATCACACAGGGAATACATGGGTACTATTCTTTCTCACCTATCCCAAAGAATTGTGATTATTGATATTATTATTATTATCATTCTTATCTGCTATGGCTTCAGTGGAATGCATATTACAGCTTGAGATTGGATGTATGCATATGATGTCACTGTTTGTTTGTTTCTAATGCTACCTTGCTAAAGGGGAAGTTATCATGTACAAATATGTCAACTGCAGTTTACATGACACTTCTGGTGGCAGACTTCAGAAAGAAACTCCGGAAGGTGGTGAAAGAGTTTGGGAAAATGTGAGAAAAAAGAAACTAAGAGATATAAAGATATTAAGTGTAAGTCTGAATAGGGGGACATGCAGCATCACAAATATTATAATTCTACATCTGCAGGGCAGGTGAGTGCAGACTTTAGGGCACTAAATAACAGGAATTATTTTCCCTTGCTGTTGCAATGCAATCCCTCTCCATGGGTCTCCACTAGCGTAGACTATGGTATGATGCTTTGTTAACCTGCACTTCTTGCTTCATTATCTACCTTTAGTTTAAACTGGCAGAAAAAAATCCTCAAAAGGGAAACAAGTAATATGACTCTGTTTTGATTCAAGCAAGCTCACTCTCCTCTTGCACTGAACAGGTGGTGAAGTTGCAAGTGGGTTTTAAATTTACAATGTCAAAAATACATGTATAATCGAAAAAACTAATAACAAACCATCCATAACAATGGCTGGATTTATTACACTGAAATAATGTAAATCCAAAATATCAAGGACAACAAGGAAAATCAAAATAAGCTAAAAAGATGTGACATCAGACTGTCAGCTCCCTCCATCATAACAGAGGACTGTGTTACACTGCTACATCAACATGTGGATCATGCAGCAGAACAAGCTTTAATTGTATCAGGAAATGTCTTATGTGTAATACATGTTTAAGCCTTTACCTGAAAGATGGAAGTGTGAATACTGGGACTAGTGCAAGGCCCCCAAACATATGCTCCATTTTATCATATAAAAATATGTTTGCTTTGCATGGAATATTTTCAAAACACCGTCATCCATAGATACATTTACTATATATATCTAAGTCAAATTATCAATCAAATGAAATTTATGATTAAAGTTCAGATTTTTTTTCATTAAGTTTCCCATCAGACAGCATTTCAAGAAATTCACAGCTCATCAAAATATAGTCTGATTTTGGGATTTCTTGTAATTCATTGCTCTTTATCAAAAACTTTAATTTTAACAAAACAACCCTTCAAATCATGGTTTTCAATTAATCAAATTTCATTAACAAATCTTAATCAAACTTACCCATTCTCCATAAGTTTTATATGTTTTGGTTTGCGGCCTCTTCTTTTAGGTTGGGTCTGACCAAGGACCTCCTCAACAGGTCTGGGTGGTGGGCCACTATACTCATCCACAAAACTGTAGGGATCACCCTCTCGGCCTGGAGGGCCTTCATGGCCTGGGTGACCTTGCATTCCTTGTCCCATATGGCCACCCATCTGACCATACTGACCATACTGACTATGTTGTTGGTCAGGGTACTGACCCATGTGTTGACCCATGTGTTGCTGGTTCATGTGTTGCTGGGGGTGTGGTCTCGGATGGCCCTGATACCCTGGGGACATGGGGGCCATGTCACCCATCCCTGGATGACTCTGGTAACTCTGGTAATGTTGTTGATGCTGTTGCTGGGTTTGCTGCTGGAGAGGGTAGCCCATGTGAGGTCCATTGTGAGGTCCGTTGTGAGGACCACTGAGAGGTCCGTTATGTGGTCCATTGAGCGTTGTACCATGCATGGATTCTGGGGTCATTGGATGATGTTGATGCAGATGTGAGTAAGGTGCATAAGTGTCCTGTTCCTGTTTTACACCCCCACCCTGCCCTAGCCCAGCATCTAGGGTGTCTCCCTCATACCAGTCCTTTACCTCACCCTTCAGCTTGCTGTAGAAAAACAAACTAATATTAGAAGTCATTTACATAATCCTTGATAAAAGGCATAAGTCCTTAAAGTACATGAAATCTTTATGCAGATGAAATTCCCTGGAAAAATGAAGAAACACACAAAGCATTTTTACCACATTCTCCCAGTATTCCACAGTTTTTCTTTAAATGAGTTAAGCAATTCTGATGAAGTGAAGGTACTTTCATAGTGAAATTTGATTTACTTCTTTCTTATGGGTTTACACAGACACAAAGCTAAAGAGAGAATTGCCCTGCTTGAATTCATGCATATACAGATCAACATCTAAGTGTACTAGATTTTTGTCAACACTGTTATTGAAAAATGAAGTATCATTACTGACAGCACTATGAAGAACCTTCTCAAGTACCTCTATCACCCATATTCTCTGAACATTGTAATGTAAAAGAAATAAAAGCCATAGTCATCCTAAATCAACATAATCTATTGGAAATGTTCCTAATGTGTTTATCTTCCACTATGCATAAGCATGTACATCCTATCGTATTCAGATGCAGCCCATCTCTACTGAACAAGCTTCTGTCATAGCTGAAATCATTCCACACATTTACAAAATGAATCCATCCTTAGCCTAGCATGTTCCCTTGACATGTTCATACATACATAATTATGATTCTGTTTCAAACAATAGCATGAACACCTCAGAAGGATACTAAATGCTATCAGCTTTTTGAATTTGTCTATATATCTATTTGCGAGTTTAACTACCTACGATACCTTAAGACCTACCAAAGATATTGTTGGTTCCCTAGTGTTCAGTGTAAATCATCTCAGGATATGCATCATCAATAAAGTTCTCATACTCTTCAATAATGTTGTCAGCCTTGATTCCTGGTTAATGCAGTATAAATGTCTCTCATTTATGACCCCTGCACAAAACTCTTCGTTTTGGTGCCTGACTAGGAAGTCAACAACTAGTAAAACTTTAGGTTTGTCAAGACCAGCTTCTTTTAATATGTGAAACCTGTTCTGAGCCACTATGACACTACCCTCCACAGAGACCAGAGCCTTCAAGGCATTCCTGACTAGTTTAAATTCATTATCCTGGCAGGTTTCTAAATGAACCATATGAGTATCTAAAGTGCATCACAACTATTGCAACTATATCTTTTTCTTTGACATATGTCATTTTTCTTGATACATGGCAAGTTTCTCCTTCCCACACTTTGAATTTTTCATTCAGTTTTTTAAACCAATACTTTCATTGTTTTCATCAACTTTGGCACTAACTTCATGTATATCTGTATTACAAAAGTGACATACAATCATCATATTTCCATAGTTAAAAAATCATTTGAGCATGCAAGAGAAAAACACGGATCACAAGTAATGAGCTATGGGCACCATCACCACACTCAGATCAACAGCTTTCAGGATCCACTTTTGCTCTTAAGGAAGAGCTGCAAGATGTTAGAGAAGCTCATTACTTTACCAATCAAGCACTACAGCTAATTCTATCCACAAAGGTACTCCACTATTTAGCCAAGAACACTAAAGTGGGAAGTCTAATTAGCAAAAGTAAAAACAAACATTACGTATTCAATGAAAGTACCATACAATCTCTTCAAAATGTAACTTCAGCTATCTAATGTAACCTACTATGACTTAACAGCATACTAAGCAGGCCAATGATAATCTTTAAAATATAAGTGACATATTCAAAGTTAAAATTCTGTATAAATTTACCTTACATCTAAGCAGTAAAAGGTGTGACCTATAACACTTCATGCAAAATGCAAAAATATCCTCAACCTTGCTTTTAATACACGAGTCAGTCATTTAACAATACAATTATCATGCGAAGAGATTTAAAGAAGAATTATTTATAACCTTACAACTTGAGGTCATTCCTCAGAAAAATTTCAAAACATACCAAATGCTGATGAAATAAGGTTGATCAGCAAATCCATACCAAACTGATTTTTTTTTTATATCATACTTATTCGCTGTCTCCCGTGTTTGCGAGGTAGCGCAAGGAAGCAGACGAAAGAATGGCCCAACCCACCCATATACACATGTATATACATAAACGCCCACACACACACATATGCATACCTATACATTTCAACGTATACATACACAGACATATACTAATGGGAGAAATGTGGTAGCTGTGACATAATAAGGACTGGTAGCAGGACAGTGAAAGATTTGATGGTTTGAAGATGAGATATGCAGTGTTACAGTGGTGAGAATATTATGGTAACATGAAACTGAAAGGATTAGGGATATGTAAAACAAAATCTGACAGTTGAGAAATGAGAGGCATTGGAAAGAAGGCAGGAGAAAAGGATGTAATAGTGAGCAGAAAAGAGGATTTCGAGGGTTATAAAATGAAGGCAGTAAGGAGATGAGAAAGATGTAACAGTGATATGAGAAGAGTGTGATAATGGAGAGGTAAGAAAATGTATTAGTGAAGGTGTGGTAATAGAGACATGAAATGGGTAAAAAGGTGGGAAATGATGCGAGTGCAACAGCAAGCAAATAAGCGAGTGATTTTTTCACACTTTCCGATAAAAATGATTTGTGAATTGAAAGCAAGTCTATACTGCGAATTTTCATTTTACTGATAAAATTCTATTCTATTCATACAGTTAGCCTAAGTGATAGGAAAATTGGAAAAACAATAAGCAAAAAATGAACAGAAAATAGCATATAAGCAAAAATGTTGCCATGTTGGGTTACTAGCATACATGAGAACAGTTCCATGACACCAGGTGGCAGATACAGGCACATTGTGTAGAAGCCTAACCTGAGCACCTCAAGGTGCATATTCCAGTAGCCGTCAGATTGTGGTTGCTGTTGTGGCGGCGGCGGTGGGGGAGCAGGAGGAGTGGGCCCCTCTGCGGGACTTACACCGCCCCTAAAAGGACAAGCAACCATCATTATCACAAATCAAGTAACCATTTACAGTTCATGCAAACCACTTATCTTACTGTGAAGTTTGAATTGAAATATGGAGAAACTCTTCTAGCTTCTATGAAAATCATGAAGGATTACAAGTAAATTCTTTCACTAAATGCAAAAAAGATGCGGAAAGCTCAAACATACATTTGAATCAAAAAGACTTACAAGCACTAGACATGACATCTAAACTGACAAGATAATTGTGCTAAGCTGACGAAATACTATACTATTCAGTCACACTTTTAAATATCCAGAACACTATGAATAGCCATCTTCACAGTTAATACAAACGGCAAGTTGGTGTTCAGTAACTTTTGATCAAATAGCCGAGTAAACCCTCAGCAGACTTACTTCTAGTTTAAGCTCCAAAAAAGATAATAATACATGAAGGATAGTTTGCAAAGGAATACTACAAAAATAATATTTTTCAGAGGACAAAACAAACACTAAGGTATCAAGAGCTTAAAATATTACAGTGGTTATGTAACCAGGATGGTACCTTCATCATTGAATGTGTACGACAGCTTAACAAAGCTGATGATATGAAATATGGAAGTGTAAAAATTCACCATAGAGCAAGGACAATGTTCCAAGTTGTCTGATATATGTTTTGTCTGAGGGGCCAGGTTTTGCATAGTGTATACGACCGCTATGGCCATATATTAGCCTGCTATGTTTACACTCCAGACGAAATAACTATTACCATAGATGCTGCCACTTAATGGTATATTGAGACAGTGTCAAGGATGTCTAAAGAAAATTTTTGGTTACTCTGATTCATCTGACCTATTTCTGTAAACAGTTTCTTTGGATTTACATGTGAAATCATCCATTAACTGCATAGCGACATTATTTTTCACAAAGAACATCAGAAAAACTTTTTCTTTGTTTAGTTTCTAATCCTTATAAATTATATGAATCTACTTAGGAATAATTCACCATAGTTTGCATTTTACCTATGATCTTTCCAAAACAACATTTACAAAACTGAATTTATAGCCCATGAGTCCAAGCCCACATCATCCACTTTACTTGGCATTTTTCCAAAATTTTCACTTGAATCAAAATTAGAAATTTGGCTTACAGCTTACTAAATAAACTTATGACAGTTTCATAGCACACTTAATTTTCTCACTGAAGTTGAAATCACATATTGTTTACACCAACTTTTCCACAAAAGAGAAATATAAGACAATCACTGAAGAAGTTACAAGTAACTTTCAAAATTGGTTAGGTAGCTCTGTATATATCGTATTTACCAAATATAAATTAGCAAATATCTTACAAGATACCTAAAACTTTAACAATTATCTAATTTAGACCAACAGTCTAACATTAATGTCAGGGGTATCAAAAACTTCAATAATCATCTGATTCAGAACACCACTCAAAACAGTAATGAGTCTGATCATAGATATCATTAAGTATAACATGATTAAATTTGAGATTCATCAGACATGAATTCTTTACTCAGTATTTTAAAAAGAAACAAGTTTAGCTGGTTTCTGTATTTCCAGCACATCTACAGCAAATGAGAGTCAGTTATTCCTTATCAGTGAATATTCTACATCACCTTAATATAACAATGAAGTAACTTTTCAATCACAATATTCAAAGAATAAAATTTCTACATAGCTATTAATAGGCATTGCTTTCAAAATAATAAACTGCTCTGGTTACTCTACTGTTCATTAATAATGAAAGTGAGAGATCAACAAACATAGTTAAGAATATCTTTAATAATGAAAAATACAAGAGAACCCTACCAGCAAAATTATAACTCCAAATCAGTTCAGGGCTTTAATCATTACACTAAGTCTTGATTAAAATGATACACTGTATTCATATAACTTAAATGAGTCATGAATGAAAACAAAAAGGGTCACCTACTATCAAATATTCTATTCTAATGCTAACCAATTAAAAACAAATCCAAAGAATCTTTAATGACAACAACTAATAAATCCAGCAAACCCTCCTGAAAGCATTGATGTATAAAATAGATGCATACAAGACCCTCCCTCATTATGCTGTCACCATCCTATAAGCCTAGCAGAGCCAAAACCTCAGATATCTCTTTGCTCTGTGTCTTTGAGACTTCCCAGGAGATGCAGCGGACTATCTGAGTGTCATGAGATTTCCATAAAGGGATCCTGAGGTTACAATAATGACAAAAACAGTAACACATTCCAAATCCATTCAATTGCAGTTGCCCTTCACTCTTCACCAACTCACTCCCCAACCTATTCTACACTTCAGCCTTTCTATTTCATAGGTAGATTTATGCTGTTTTCACTTAATCTTTTGCAATGCCTCCTTTTAATCCATAGCCATTCTCTACTCTTCTAACCTCTAATTCTAATAAATTAACACCATATCCACATTTTTTACATCATCAATACAGGCTAATTCCTTAAAATATTCCATGTTTTAAGAAATCCATTCTCATCATGGACAATCCCCTTGAATTTTCTTGTACAGCTTCACTTTCACACAGACCTCCTTGCTGCACCTATTTGCCTCCTTGCAAGTTAGTTAACTATCACAATATTCATTGTAAGAAACAATAACTATGACAAAGAATTACTTAAACTGAATATAGAGAGCCACAGGACAATGCCATCTAATGTACAAAATATAAACTTGGCTATGCCTGCAAGGGATATTTTCACAGAAAACCATGAAACAAACTTCTCTAATGAAAGACCCCATCTAATTGATTTTTAATTAAATGATATTGAACCTTAAAACTTGGGATAGGTAAAATTCTCACTCAAGGAAAAAATCAAACCTAAAATATCTATGGGTCTAGCCAAATATTTGAAGGCTATGCCTTGGATGATGACACGACTGTAGAAAATTTATCCATCACACCTACAGAGCCACTAAAATTTGTCTCTTGGGAAAGCTTAAAACACATAAAACAGTCTGAGAAAAAAATCTAAAAGAAAAAAAACTTATGAACACAAATTCTGCAGGGTAAATTTGCATGGTTGGGTTTAACCATGATTTATTTCATGAAGATGATTTATTGCAGGTATGGAAGGCTCACATGCTGTATGGATGGCATGTATATCTGGGTGTACCTGTTTAAAGTAAGATAAGAAAATCCTAAAATATAATTTGTACTGAGACCAAAAGCTTACAAATCATAATACAAATTATTCAATAAAAACCAAGGCTTAAATGAGAAAAGTCAGCCATATAAGAAAAACATGCATACTAATTTTCAGATTCTTGATTTTGAGACATGAAGGTTACATGATCGCTTCTCTTCCCTTCTGAAGAATGATGCCCTAACTTGCAATGAAATAAATGTACCTATCAAGTTCGCTGTTGGTCAGGCATATCACATGCACATTTCTTTCTGCAAACATCAAGAGTTTTTAATAGATTATCGCTCAGATGAGCTGCATGATCATTTGATCTTAAAAAGTAATAACAAAACTGAAATACTTAGTACTCTGACAATCAAGACATTCAGACAAAAACTGCTGGTCTCTAGAGAAACCTATAAAGGGTATGTGAGTGACATCCCAAAAGGCTCTATAATATTGAGAGGTCAGATCCAGGAACTCTTTTTCAGATGAAACTACAGATAAGGCATTAACTCATGAAAATGAGTGGTGTTAAAACTGAGAGGCAATTTAAAGTCTAGAAGATGACTTTAAAAGGGGGGTAAGGGATGACTTATAAAGTGAACAGTGCCTGATTTACAAACTAAGTAGTGATTGTTTTACAAACTGAATTGCGATGACTTACAAACTGATAAGACTGTAATACAAAACATACACATGCTGACCTACAGTAGTGAGGAGCCTTAAATGACTAAGTTTTACCACATCACCTTGGTAGTGACTTACATATTGAGGTGTGACTGGGGGTCACTGTGGTCTGGGCTGGCGGGAGCCGGGCGGGCATCCAACACCTCCATCCTGTTGCTGCCCTCCCGCGCCACCACCTGAAACATGAAAAACCTTAATAAAACTGCTAAAACCACACACACACAAAAAAAATGCAAACAACATATTTATATCATTTACACAGGACAGTGATCCTGCTTTGAACTAACATGGTTAGAAAATCCAACCAAACAAGACTATTATCTTAAATAAAGGTATAAATCAAATGACATTTGCTTTGATACATTGAGGTTCTGCCAAGCTCAAACAAAGTTATGTAAAGTTTGATGATTAAGTTGCTTCTCTTATTAAAGCTACTCCATGTACACTTTAAATGTATGAAATTCTAAGAAAGGTTCCTTGTTTTTCCTGAAGTATTTAGTCAGAAAATTAACCTCCACATTATCTATTACCATGAAGTCACATGTAATATGATCACTGACAATATCCATTAAAGACAATGATTATAATCACATAATAACAGTCATAATATAATAGTCAGAACTAACAAATAGATCCTGGAAGAAAAACTGTATAGTATTAACAAGAACAACCCCCATACTTGAAATATTCCCAGACACACAAATCCTAAACAAATAGGCAATAAATCTTATAACTTAAATATATACATTACAATAA
>JAUUDY010138212.1:0-13652 GCA_032361765.1 Panulirus inflatus
CGAGCAGGTTCGTCTACGGAAGTAATGCGAAAAATCCCCTCCCCCCTCTTCCCCCACACCAAAATGGTCTGTGTGTATAAAGAATATATCAGGGAGGCGAAGGACGAATAAATCTGACCCGAGCAAACCAACGGAAACTTTCCCCCACAATGTAAGAGAGAGAGAGGAAAAAAAAAACAGCGTCAGGCAGCAATCACAAGACAATACATGAGACTCTGTCGTGCATATGATTATGAGAATCTTGGATTTTTAGCGCCATACCTGAAGGGTTTTATGTATCCATATGAAAAAAAAGATATGAAGGAAGAGATGAAGAAGAAGAAGAAGAAAAAAAGAGTGAAGTAATATTCCCGCCGAATCACGACCAGTAGCAATCTTTCCCAGAGAAATATCAACTCGTTCCGTCAATGAGCCTGAGATCCAGACTGTCTGCGATTTGTCTTGTTTGAGAACACCATTACCGGTTTGCTGGAGACCCGGCCTGTGCCAAGCTGCACTGGAGCTGCAACGAGTCATGGAATGCCGGTCCAGAAGGTTTACAAAAATATTGAGGGTGAAGGGGTGGGTGGTGGTGGGGGGATGGGGAGTTGGCTAGGAGTGTTGGATCCCTCCCTCCCTCCCTCCCTAGGGCTCTGGAACCCGATCTGTTGACGCTCGAGGTAAAAAGTCCTGGAAGTCGAATAAACGTTCCTGGAATTACGTTTGAGGTTCTGAAGCTTGGGCTAAGGTGCTGGAACGCGATCAAGGAGGCTGAAACACGGCTAAAGGTGCTGGAACACGTCCACGGATGCTGGAATAAGGCCAAGGCTGTTGGAGCATGGCCGAGGGTTCTGGAAATAAGGCCAAGGTTGCTGGAACACGGCCAAGAGTGCTTGGACACGACCAAGGGTGCTGGAGCACGTCCACGGATGCTGGAATAGGGCCAAGGCTGTTGGAGTATGGCCGAGGGTTCTAGAAATAAGGCCAAGGTTGCTGGAACACGGCCAAGAGTGCTTGGACACGACCAAGGGTGCTGGAAGACGGCTAAGGGAGCTGAAATATGAAGAAGAATGTTAGATAACCGACAAAAGCGCTGGAACACGGTCGAGTGTAATGGAACACGGTCAAGGGTGCTGGAACACGGCCAAGTGTACTGGAACACTGCCAAGGGTGCTTGAACCCGACCACAGTCGCTGGAAGTATGTTAAGCTTTTTGCATCTCGGAAAAAGAAAATCATTAGAATCAATTAAGGAGTTGTGATACGCGGAGACGAGTGTTGGAACCTCAGAAGATACCTTAGAAGTCGAACGGTCATGTCGCCACCCCTTAAGAAGTGTATTCAAACCCAGCCAAGGGTGCTGGGACTCTAAAACGGGTGTTAGAACCCAATAAAAGTACTTATAGAGATAATAGATCCCAAACATAGGTACTGCAGGTTGGGTCGTACGATAAAGCCCAGGTACGTGGGTCGTAAGACGTGGTTGAAGGTATACGGACCTAGTGAAGGTTTTAGATACCAGCCAGCTTGGTGCTAGGACTGCAGTAGCTTGTATGATACAAACCTTCGACAGAGATCTAAACAGATTATCTTCACAGTCAAAATGAACGCATTTCATTATTTCCTTAACTCTATCAACGATCTCTTAAAGAATCTCGCATTTATTCCTAATAAACATTAATATTATTGATATCTCAGATACCTTTGAATATTGTAATAAAATCAGATCATACAAATGTTCAGTTGGTACTGTATGTCGACAGAGGCTCATCAACCAACCTCATCTTCAGTGGCTTATTAGTAACGTCTGTGCCTCATGAATGGACTCCTAACCTACAAACGGAATTGAATACAGTTGATTAGAATTCCGCCAAGACGAACAGATTAGGATTACCGCACTCTAGCCGCCTTGAAACTCCAACTCGGCTTTAAAACCTTTTGCGTCAAAACAGTGGGTCATGTGCGTGATTTTTGTAGATTTCTGAGGGTCGGGTCGTTCATACCAACACCACATAATGTAATACCATGACTTCCAAGTGCAGCACAGTATAGCACAGTATAGCACAGTATCGCAGGAGTATACCATACACGCCACAGGAATCAGAGGGGAGGCTATACTCTTCATCTTCGTCTGAATGATCCAGTTGGGAATCATTTAGCGACGAAGGCATGATGCGGCCACAAGGGGAATTAACTGTCGTTCTGCCGGAGCGAAGGGTATGTTTTTCGTGACCAGACATCCATAGCTAATAAGAGGAGCCGGTGATGAGTTACGTCCCAGGGTGGGGTGGGTTGAGGGTGGAAGTCTTTGAAGGGAGGTTCCTATGGTTGGCTTGCGGTCTCCCTCACTCTTTGTCGGACATAAACGATGGGAGCCGAGCGGTTTAATATATGTACGTATGCGTCTATTAGGGGAGGTAGGGCTTAGGGGGGGTGTTACCCTAGATAAGCAGATGGCGAGCACCTGTGTAGCGCGAGACTAATGTGTGTGTGTGTGTGTGTGTGTGGTGTATGGTGTGTGTGTGTGTGTGGTGTGTGACGGGCGTCACGCTCCCGACACGGGTCCCCTTGGTCCTGGCTGTGACAGCTCTCCCTCTCTCCATTAATCTCGTCTCCCCACCTATCGGTTCCTGGCTCTCGAAGGTGTGTGTGTGTGTGTTTCACGAGTGAGCGAGTAAGTCACATTAGACGGGGGAAGGGGAACTCTCCAGTGTTGCCCTGGTTATTGATGTTCCAAATCGTGGTTTTCTATATATATATATGCAAACCGTTCGTATCATGGTGTTTGAAGAGGATTTCGATCCTAATGATTTGTTCTGAAGGGGTTGAATGGCCTCCTAGAAAGGTTTGGTTTAGGTACCAAAACCCCTCTTTTTTTTCTTCAACTCTTTGAACACGGTGGTACGACCTTTTGGGTATAAAGTCAGGCCTGATCTTTGACCTGACCCTTAAGGATCAGGTGGGAGGTCATGGTTTTATACCTGAAGGAGTCGTACCGTCGTTGCTCTTTGGGTTGTGCGTCGCGCTTCACGACCGCACCGTCGTAATCCAAGGGTCGTACCGCCGTGCCCAGGGATCGTAAGACCGTGATCAAGGAATTACAGTGCCCTTAGGTGATTGTCATCTGTTGATGATGGAACTATTGGGAAGGGCTGGACCGCCTCTCTCCTTCCTAGGACCAGTTGCAACTGTAGTAATTACTCATTAATCACCCGACAGGAGATCATCAATTGACTGTGACGCCAAACTAGTCGTCGCTTCTTATAACGAACCGCGGGTCAGAACCGTGTACGCCGACGCATGTAGAGTGTAGCGAATCATCTGCGTCTCAGGGAGGTGCGGGGCACTGATGGCTGCGTTCGCAGCGGGGGAGTGGGACGCGTCCTCTTCTGGACGACCGTCAGCGGACGACGCTGGTGGTGGCTGTTGATGGTCCGGATTCCGGTGGCCTGAAACGCGATGGTTGTAGTCCTGAGTAGTAGTTAGGGGTGGGTGGCGGCATGAGTGTGGTAAAGGGGAGAGCATCCGTCCTCAGTGCCTTAGCGACGTTAGGTGATGATTTCCCTCCACAGTACTCTAGGGGTGGGTTGGGACCCCACGACCACACAACAGACGCCTAGAGCCTCTCTCTCCCATCCATTAGCAACAGTTTCATCGTAACGGAAAGTCCATCGTAATTACTTTTAATTAAACCCGCTCGTGCAAGTACTTTATTATCCCAAAACATTTTGCGTTGAATATATCATGGTGGGAGGAAAAAAAAATATGGTTGATGATTTCTCATGCTATTGTCACAGTCGTGTGTTTGCTCAGATGAGCTAGTTAGTCTCTCTTCGAAATTTGGTTGGTCGTGTGCTCCATAGGTGCAGGTTTGTCATTGTTTTTCCCTCCATCACGTAAAGTTCTCGACGGTTTCTTTATTACGAAATTGTTAACATAACGGTATGTGTACTTCATCGTTCTGTTCGATGTAGGTTAGGTTAGGTTGAGGTCAGGATAGCGAGATGTGGATTAGTTTTCGTTTGATTAGGTCAGCAGAAATCTCAGATATATAACGTTACTGTATAGGAACTGTAACGTTCTGGTCAGTTTTGAGTTTGCTGTATAGTTACTCTGGATTGTCTTTGGGTAAGGAGAGAATACAGTTCGTTAAATTTACGTAATCTCTGTATTATCCTGGGCCTAAGTTTTAAGGACGTGATTGTCCAGCTGCACTTTAGAGATCGTCGGCGGTACCTTACGCTTACAAGTTTATATTTATAGAATCTCATCGTGTGTGTGTGTGTGTGTGTGTGTGTGTGTGTGTGTGTGTGTGAAGTGCTCTGTAACCAGCCACCACCAGCGGTTTCATGTTCACCCGTGTTGGCATGGCTAGTCAGTCTTCGCTTTCCATACATGCCCCGTATTTGAAGCTGGTGCAAATAACGGTACTAGGAAGACAACAGTGAAAAAAGAAAAAGTGGCAGGTGTGGACATACACCTGCCACAGAGAGCGGCGAGTGGTGGTGGTGGTGTGTGTGTGTGTGTGTGTGTGTCTGTGTCCAGAAGGAGGGGAACGTGTATATATACTTAACATGACGCCGTATGACACACGCTTCCGGGTACCGCCAACCCTCCAGGTAAAGTCAATATATGTGGGGCGTCAGTTGGTAGCTCTACCCCCTTCACCTCCCATCTTACTTTACCTTTTTCTCCCTCATTGCCACCACACACTCCCTCCCTCCCGAAGTCATGAGCGTGGCGGGAGTGGGTGACACGTATTACGTAAAGGATAAGCTTTTGTGTACGGTTTTTCATAAGCTTAGCTTAATTTTAGATTTCATGACTTGATTTTGGAACGAGAGGGTTCAGAAAGTGAAGAAGTGGAGAGATGTGTAAAGATTTGTTACCGTTTAATTTGGTACACCTCGACAGATTCATTTCATTATAGCCATGATATATGAAGTGTTATAGCCATAATATATGAAGTGTTTCCTCATTGTTGTCTCGTTCGCTTGCTTAATGTTGAAACGTATAGACAGAGCTGATCGTGTGGGCGATGGGATGTGCAAAGACCAAGGCTGTGGTAAAGATGTTCGTGTATAGGTAGCAGTAGTGTTGTGTAGTTGGGGGGGAGGGGTGGTGTCTATGGGTCACATGCCCAAGATACACGTGTTGGACCACCACGCCAAAGGCTCCCTACCTCCTCACGACCTGTTGGTCCCGTAGGTTCAGCCGTTTTTGTAGCCGTAGTCGTGTAAGTAGTACGGCATATTTTTGGCTACTCGGAACATTGTAGTGCACGCGGCACCCCCACACGGTTATCCCCTGTGACCTGCTGTTTGCTTGGCCTGGAGATGGACATATGCTGTCAGTCATTTTACTGTAAGTCAAGTCAATTAGCCGTGCTACTGCAGCAACACTTACAGTAATTGTTTGAGTCAGAGGGGCGTCCACGCCACACGGGTCCGTCGGGGAAAGGTGACAGACGGTAGGAGTCGTGTGGGAGGCTGTTGGAACGGGGTCCTGCTGTGGACGGTGATAACTCTAGCGGTTGTGCTGGTACCACCGGCACGACTTTCACCATGACCACCTGCTACCTCCGCCTCCTCTGGAGTGATGCCAGGGTTTACAGTTCCGCCCTCACCCCTACGGGTGGGGGTTTAGTTCTCTCTCTCTCTCTTCAACTCCTACCTAACATGCGGGAACTTGAGTACTATGTTCACAACACCTGCCTCACAATCTGGGCCTTGGCCCTCTCTCTTGCTCGAACTCACCGAGCAGAGGTGGCCGTGAAATGATTTGTCCTCGTAAAATCTCAGGATCTCTTTTAAGTGCTTGTGATTATATCCGTGAATTCTTACCTTATTTATTTGCGATAGGCTAACCCTGAACTCTTACCTTCAGCTGCTACTAGTGTCACCCTCAATTACTTTACAACTAAATTAACGCTTAAGATGTGGCTCGGGTAATGGTTTAATGAGGTGGAACATTTACCTGACAACCATGACGGAGGAGGCTTTGTCCTGGTAGTGTAGGGTTAGAAGCCCGGCATTTAGACTTGAAACTACTCTTGTTGCCTTGGTCATAGACAAATTACCGATACACGCTTCAGGATAATGTCAGCACGAATTCTGGTCTGTGAGAAAATGAAAATTGACCACTTATTCTTCGCTTGAATTTCCAGGTAGCCAGTTATTAATAGCCAGACGGTTGAGGTTGGGTAACGTAAGAGATGCCTCATACGTACACCAGCCAGGTTTGGCTGTTCTTATTTTAGTTTATTGGTTTCATTACTTGATATGGTTGTCGGTCTTTACTGCCACATAACGGGATAAGCGAGGCTCCATACACCGTATAATTCATCGTGCCTTCAACCTATAACGGAGATGATAATACGTCCTAGTAAGCTTGCACCAGAACGAGGAAATTACTGGGGGAAACATGAAAATGAATGTGGCCAGGGCTGCGTGTAGCGTCACAGCCCGCGGCGCCGTATCTAGTGACGTATAGAATGTCGAGGGCGGGCGGTCATGTGCGGGCCTACCAAGGACTGTGTGATGTTCACCCTGGGTGGAAAGCGACGTTACGAAGCAAAAAAAGAAAAGAAAAAAGAATAATAATAATAGTGATAAAGTCAGCTGGTAGAAACATTTGTCCAGCTAGTGGTGCATTAACCTAGTACGACGGTGCGATGATCCTCGTGTACGATAACGGACCGACGTATCCCAGTACTGAAAGAGTTTAAAGAAAGAAACTTGTAGTTTCAGTGTCCTGCGGGTCACGGTTGTCACCGTACTTTTGAAGGTTCGTCAAGCAATTACGCAGGAGACTTTTTCGCCGCCAAACCGCATGCTTGCCGAATCCGATCTGTATTATCTATGATAGTTATTCATCGCCTGAAATATCTGATATAACACGTTTGTATGATACGGTGAAAAGGCAGTCATTAAAAAGGCTGGAATATTAATCTCTGCGGGCATGTTAAGTTTTAAAAGTGCATGGCAATATAGTTTGAACGGTATATTGTGATGTGGTGTTCTCGCATTTAGATTTATTCTCAAACTGTTTGTGAGGGAATAGGATATAGAAAGTAATGAAGCACGTTACTAAACCATGAAGTGTAAGATTGAACAAGATGAAAACCTTAGTCCACAAAATTAAAAAGAAAATTGAAGGCAGCAACAACCCCGCCCTTATACGTTCCTCCGGACCGTCGGCTCACGACTTCACTAGGCCAGACAGTGCTACAGCTCTTTATTTTGAGATGAATTCTGCTTCACGTGTTTGAAAACATATCTATTACAGCTCAAATGATTCATCATCGTTTAGGCTACGGCATTATGGGACTGTTTCCTATGTATTAGTTTTGTTGTCGTGAAGGGTGACGTGGGAAACGGACAATGTGCGAGACACTTCAGTGGGGTACTAGACGCGTTACACCTTCCTCCCTCCCTCCCTGGCCTTGTGGCCTGGCCAGAATAGTGTGACGGTTACAAAAAGTCGCTGGATGGTTCTGTTACTCGTCCTTGGTTCATGACAAAATTTATAAAATCCTTTCATGAGTGTTGTAACAAGGGGCGTGTGTCCACTGCAGAGAAAGGAAAATAGCCTAGGAACACTCAGAACTGTTCCGAATTTGGTATTTGGCGCCCAAGTCCGCGTGTCTACCCTTCCTTTGTTGAATCTTTATTTTGAACCTGGATTTTATTTATACTTATAAAATGCAAATGTTAATTCTTGAATAAAAAAAAAAAACGTTAAAAGATTCCTCCATTCCCATTGTTCGTAGTGATTAAGTGATAACTAATGGGATCAAGGAGACCTTGAGGGCCACTCCACCCTTTGTATATCGGTCTTGTGGAGGTAGATGGGGGGGTTACATCTCGTCAAATTTCAGATTGGATGAAAACTGATAATAATATAACGTACGAAATTAAACTTTGAACTGGCTAAGGTGTATCACGTCAGGGAATCTTGCGTTTTCGAAGTCCATTTTTTCTTTCTCTTCGCTGTAGCCTCCTTTCACGAAGCCTCTGCCCTCTTTTTTTTTCTCAGCTCTCACCGTCACCACCACCGCCACCACCGCATTCTCACTTACCTCCCCTCTAACACCACCACCATCGCCCCCATATGGGTCCCACCAGCCAAACCCCCCCCCCCCGTGTTCGTTGCCCGACCCTCAGCGATAGCATCTGGCCTTACGGCTGAACAGCAGATGGTCTTGATAATTCCCGCAGCAGAAGTAAATAAACGTCCATTGTGCGGCATTAGAGGCTAATGCATCTACACACCCGTAGAGCCAACAAGAGGAACACGTCAGGTAACCATTGCGTATTACGTGTATGATGTTAGTCTGGTGGAATTCTTTGTTACCCCCATCGGTGCCTTCGGTTGGTATGGGATATAGAAACTTAAGGTCCAGTTCTGTATCATCCTTTACTGGCGATACCTGTATTATATAATGGGCAGTTTCAACCTGCAGCAGATGCTGGGAGGGGGGAACCTGCTGACAGATCATAAGGAAGTCTTGCAGCGGGCGCCTGAAAGCATTATGTGTGGAACACTTTTTGTTCCACGACGGAAGAAACTAAATGAATTCACGTAGCGAGTACAGTAGAGAAACTGAAGATCACAACAAGAGAGATGCGAAAAACAAATAGGGTTGAGGACGTCGGATGACCTCAACCTTTGAACAGTACAATAGTGGAACTTTCGAATCTCTGATGATGATAATGATGGGCTGGGTACAGAGAACTTTCTAACGCAAGAGAAGCACAGCTACTTGTGACAGCGTTCGAAGTACTTTTTCCTTTTCCTCGCCCAGGAAGACTTTTGTGTGCAGGTATTATGTAAGAGCCAGAGAAGTTGCTAAGTTAGGATACGTCCAGAAATCCAGGTTGGGCAATACAGAATGATTTTTGATAATAGTAGATTACTGGTCCAGGTTAGAAGGTGGTTTGAATGTAGGATGTGAGAGAGAACGTCAAGTACACATGACGTGACGTGAAAAATACTGGAATGCCTCATCCCTAATCTGCTCACAAATGTAGTGTCACGCTGTAATTATATACTGGTTGATAGAACGTAAAGGAAGAGATAGATCCTGCAGGAAATATAAAAGACAATATCAAGGACCAACTTCTTTGCATTGTCCTACCAGCAACACGCATGAGGAACATCACGGGAAGTCCTTTGAACTTCAGGAAAAAGAGCTAGATTATCGCCATCGTTGTAATCACACGGTGGAGAAATGCAATAACAAACAGGCTGGTAGACCTGGCCCTCACTAGGCAAACCAGGTCAGACTTAGCTGTGTGGGTAAAGAAAAGCCTTTCACACCTGCGTAATATGTATTTGGTAAAGTCTGAGTGTATTTGTAAGGTACACCAAACCTTAGGAAGGAGCCATCCGCTTGCATGGCCCCAATGACCTTGTGACATGCATGTGTCGTGCTTAGTGACTTCAACATATCTCATGGGTAAAGACCATGTGGTGTAAAAACTTTGACAAACTATTAAAGCCGCGGTAATAGGGTGTTTTGACAGGAAAACCAGGTGAAAGGGTCAAACGAGTCATTAACGTGTTAAAATCCTGTGATTTACTAGCATCCGGGCCCTCCCATTGTCTCCGAGGCTAATCTTCAACACAAAGGAATAGAACTGCTAGGAAATACCAGACAGAGGCTTTATAGGACACACCCATTCCTATCCCTATCTCCTTTGGGGATAGCAAAAGGAGGAAGCTAGCTAGGGTGAGACGTCTTATACGCAGTGTATTAGTCAGTTGTTCCAGTCCTGCTCTTGACAGTTATGGGCTGAAATTTAACGTTAATACCATAATCTCAAAGGAAAATAAGATGATGGTCTATTCGGATCGCTAGTGTGACGCGTCTCTTTCTCTTTTTTCGGACAAGGAAGATGAGGTGGTAGTTTGTATAAGATTAGCCGATAAACCTCTTAACATATATTGCTTGAGACTTGGTTAAGAATGGAGTTGGCTGACCATTAAGCTGGATAATTTAATGTGTGGTAATACAGAAGGAGAGATAGAAAAGAGTTATCCAGAATAGTGGATCCAGTAACGTAAGAGTAAAAGCGATGAGATCAGCGCGGCAAAGCGTTATAAGGGTTCGTTGCGGTGTACAGAAACCTTTGTGGGGTTTCCCCTCAGTGTTTACTGAGTGGCATGTCATGACTCGTCGATAATGTCCTCAACACCAGGCACCAGGCTGACTCCCTACACTGCCAGGCTCTTAGTTTGAGGTTGACGCTGAGGGGCTGACCAACACACGGTGTCGGACTTTCGTATTGACTAGTACAGTCCCCAACACTAGACTGATCATCGGTGCAGCTCGTCACACCGGCCTTGTGTGTGGTTAGCAACTCACGTCACGCTTAGCTGGGAGGTTGTTGATACAAGGCCATTTACACTGGCGTTCTCATTCCTACATGTCTTGCAGCTTGGGGGGCGTCTCCATTCATCCGTCCTTTGGTCCGTTTAAGTAAACAACTGTGTAAGCTTCGTTCCGTGAGTATCGTGTTGAAGAGACGTAGGAAAGAATCCGTCGTAACAGTTACACGCTCTGTCGAGCGCACTCCTAGTGGGTTTAGGTCATCCAACTGACCTCTAGGTACTACTACGTTGGTTAGATCCCGAGTTACCTGGTGTCCTTTATTTACGGCACGTCTACGTCACTGGTTGAACGTTATTCCCTGATTGACTGACGTTACAACTCGTTGTTTACATCAGAGTGAATGACATGCCATAGTTTTTGCCACACGGGGCATACCCTGGCTCCTGTGGCCTGGGGTACGATGCTCATGATCAGTTCAGACAAAGGAGATGATGTTGTATCTCCCAGGCCTCTCGGCTTCGACCCACCGGACTTTAAGTCTCGGCCTGACCATTCTCTCATTATTGCCACCCGACGACTCGGAAACCAATCAGTTATTCAGTTTAAAAAGACACTTTTGTTTGTTACTGTATATCTAGACAAAAGCGCATCTGTGCTAGTGTGGGTGAAGGTCACACACAAAAGGTGTGGGAGGGTTCCGTCAACGATTTCTCCGAAAGAGAGGCGGGGGGGTGGGGGACTCTGCCATGGAGCATTGTATATAATATATATGCCTTATGGATTTTCACTGGAACAGGCCTGTATCTTCATCGGACTCGAGAATTATTCACAGTTTGCGTGTATAGACGGTCGTAATCGATAGGAAGTAGATTTTCTCTCTTCAACATTGCTTTTCCTGTATCAATGTAAAGCCAATTTTTCTTTCCGAGGTGTTGATTTCTCTGTGACGTACGGTTCTAGATGATGATATTTGCTGACGTTATACGACCGTTTGTAAAGTTTTGACGTCATACTCAGAAGGTTCCATGCAAATATCTTCAGACATGGTTATACGCTACTCATGGAATTTATTGTGAATTTGGGAGCTGTGGTTAGCGAGGCGACCTAAGAATCCTGGACCTGTGTTCGAGTTCTCGGATGGGGACCACCGGGCGCACACCCAACGCAGTCGTCTATCCCATGATTGGTGCCTTCCCTGGAAACAGCAGGAACATTGAAAGATTAATTTCGTCCATGCCACCAAATGCCTTGGAAGTGACGCGTTGTGATAACGCGATATTGTGTTTTTGATCGTTTGTGTGTGTGTGTGTGTGTGTGTGTGTGTGTGTGTGTGTGTGTGTTAGTGGTAACAACAAAACTCTATGTAAATCTGAGAGGGTCGTACATTGGGTGTGTGTTGCTGGAAATACATGGGCATCGCCTGGGAAGGTCTTCTCCTCCAGCTGGGCTTTGGACAGATGTCACGGTGTTGGGTGGCACGAGACGCCATTTACATAAGGTGGGTGTTGGGTTCATACTAAATACCCAGCTCTTACGAATAAGCCATTTGTGTATTTTTGGAGTATGATTGATTCGTTTTTCTTGAATAGGCAATGCACATGATGAATCATTACATGAATGTTCTGTAGAGAAGAATTGATCTTTATATAAAGCCTGTAGAAACAGTTCGTAGTTAGAAGCCAAAGATATTGTAAAGGAGAATTTTCAGTCACTTAACACTTTTTGAGAGTTAACGCTACGATCCTTGCGAGTGATGGCTTGGGCCTTGACTTGTCCCGTGGTTTTGCACCGTCGTGTTCGAAGCTAAACTCCCATTCGACGACGTCCTTGAGGAAGATCTTGGACTCACGTCATCCCTAAGGGTCTGAAACGCCTCCTCAACTTACAATCAAACACACACTTGCACACTAGTCAAAGAAGAAAAAAAATAGACCAGAAGCCAGTTCCTCAGATGGCAAGATTTCCCGGAGAATGGCTTTTAAGGTATGGTTATCTCCACTCCAGAGAGCCGCACACTCTTTTTAAGATTTCCTAGATAACTGGAAAGACAGGTTACTTTTTAAGATATGGTTATCTTCACTCCAGAGAGCCACACACTCTTTTTAAGATTCCCTAGATAACTGGAAAGACAAGTTACTTACTGATGGATGATACACACATTTCTCAAAAGATATTTTACAGATGTAACGGCGAGGATACGACAGTTAAAATAAATACCTACAAAGGAAATAAAACCAGTGGAGTGGAATTTTCTTATTTTCCACCAGACATTTATTTGTCTCACAACGGCGTGTAGAATTAGGGGGTCAGACCCATCACAACTGGTGTATAAAGTCGTCGAACGTCGGGGAACAATGTGTACCTTCCCCACCTCTTTTACGACTATATTTCCTCGATGGCGGGACACGGATGATTGCTTCATACACACCTCCGGGAAGTTTATGAAACCACACTGCCCCTGCAGGAGAGTTGGGGGGAGGGAGATGCAGTGATGGAATAGGTAATACGAACGGTGATGTAAGTGTGGGGAGAAAAAAAGACTTCAAGGTGGTCCGCTTGTCCGAAGTTATCGAGGGTCGAGTGTAGCCTAGCCACCGAAAGAGGGAGGAGACAGGCTGGTGGTTGAGTGGGAGGGAAGTTTTGATAACCTCGATATTGCCGGTGTGTTGGCGATTGCCATTTCCCTACCGGATGTGAAGTCTCTCATATACCAACTTCAGTGTCCTGCAGTAACGATTACCACTTGTAAGATGGTGGGGAAGGAGGGGAGACCCATGTGGTTGGCGGCTGGTGATTGGCAAGTTAAATGAAACAGGTTCTGCCTCAGGGTGAACAAGGTACTGCCGCCGGCGGGGGTGGGAGTGTCTTGATGTAGGTGTAGTTGAAGTGTTCTGGTCCAGGTGGTAGGTGTTGGAGACACTGTTTTGAAATCTGGATCTGCTGCTGTCTTGGCTGTCCGCCCCTGCGACACACTCATCTCGCAGAGTTTATCAACTAATTCATTTTTTTTTACCCCATTCTTTACTCTCTCTCTCTCTCTCTCACACTTACCTGTATCATTGTCTGTTCTCCTAAAGCTTCCATAAACTTTCACCTTCCTAGGCTGTGAGGCAACTGCCTGACGTCACCGGTGATGGAAACACAGTGACTGGAAAAAAAAAAAAAATATGTGCATTTTGATGGACCATCAGGTGTATGTAATACGTGCGGGTTTGCCCGTCCAGTGGGTCGTGCGCTCATGAGGCAATATTAGGAGGGTTATTTTCATTGTTGATCCCTTGTCATCCGTACCAAATTACACAGCAGCCAACCGATTACGCCTTAGAGTACTTTCACTT
>JAUUDY010138322.1:0-13650 GCA_032361765.1 Panulirus inflatus
CGTAAAAATCCTTTCATAATATGTAACTGAAATACAAACTAACTACCTCTGGAGAAAGACTTTGATGATAATGTCCACATTAAACCTTCATACACATCCCAAACTCATCCCGCTCCTTACTGATATTCATTAACATCTATCGGGACAAGAAACAAAGACCTTACCAAGATCAAAGCTAAAAAAAAATCCGTCTTTATCAACGCATTTCATAAAGACAAATATCAACCAATTTTTGACAATATCGACCATACCCTAAAGTCAAAAACAAATATTCATAAGGCTATACATGCACTTTCATCTTATCCTTAATCCGTAAAACCAGTTCGCTCTTGACGGGTATGGCGTCCCACAGTTTAGCTGTGAAACGAAAAAGAAATGGTTTCGGTCTTTCTACGAGTTGCATATCGCCCACACGAGATTTGTACGACGTATTGACCTGGCAGGTACGACGCATCCTGGCCAGAGGAAGAACCAACCAGGCAGCCCAAGTTACGGGAGCAAAAGCCGAAGTAATAGCTGTGTAAGAGACGAGGAAAGATCCGACTCTGTAAGGAAATACTTGAATTTCGACCTAGTTTCCCCCTAGGCCCTCTCTGTAGCATAAATTTCACTCAAAAGATCACTCACCTACACACATTAGCTTAAAAATATGATGCACCGAAACCTGAGCCACTCATAAACAGTTCAGCCCCTCAGATCCTTCCGGTGTTCCTCCAGACTGTTTCATATGCCTTGGTTCAGTCCAATGGCAGCACGTGACCCCCCCTGTGTCCTACGTCACAACAATTCGTTCAATCCCACGCTCGCCTCACACCCTCAGGCAGGTTCGGGCCCTGGTGGTTCAAAAGTCTTTCACTCCATCCTCCCGCCTCGTCCTCTATCTCCCTCTTATCCTTGTTCCCTCGATTTCTAACACGTATATCATCTTAAGTCAACCTCTCCATATGTCCAAACCATTTCAGTTCCATCCACCCCTTCAACTGTCTCATAGAAACTGTTCTTAATACCACCCGTCTCTCTCACCCTGTCATTTATCAATCGATCGACCCTACTCCCTCCACAACCTTTTCCCTTGCAACACATCCACGCTCTTCCTTACTTTTTAATGCAAGGCCCACGCCTAGCATACGCACAACACCGTCAGGACTACTGTACTATCATACATACCTACCATTCCTCTCAGACAGTGACTTCTGTCTATGCATTCCTCGTTGCATACAGTCTCCCTCACCCACCATGTGCCTTACTAAAGCATTCATGATTCCATCTGCTACTCTGCTCACTTACAGGTATAAACACACCACTTCCTCCAGGTTTCCTCCATTCAGACTTACTCTTAACCACCCTTACTCTCGCTCCCCACTCCTAAACTTTGTAAACCTTGTTTTTAATCCTATCTACTCGCAGCTTTCTCCTGTCATACACTCTCCCAAACTCAAACTCAGGAACAGACTTACCTCACAAATCCCCTCGCCCCCACCTCTTTCCACAAACTTCAGACCCGTCCCTCTTTCCAAAGCCCTTACCTCCCTCACCATCCCAATTCATAAAGATCAAACAGCCACGGTAACGTCACCGTACCTTGCCGCAGACTCACCTCTACCTGGAACCCCTCATCTTCCTCTCTTCCTACACGCACACAGAACAGAAACTCTACACTGCCTCTAATAGCTTTCCTCCCACAGTTTTTATTCGTAACACCTTCCCAAAGCATCTCTATGAACCTTATCATGCACTTTATCAAGATTCATACACGCAATATATAAATTCTTCTTTCCCTATGTATTTCTTATACAGATTCTTCAAAGCAAACAACTGACACACATATCTTCCCCTCCTGAAGCCATACTGTTCCTCCCCAGTCTGATGCTCTGTGCATGCCACCATTCTTAACCAAAATTTCATCTCATGCAATGCTTTCACCACCTTTCTATTCAACTAAACCACTCGCCATGACTCGTTTCGCATACCTCACGTGCTAAACACCCACCTGCCATCCTGTCATCTAAAACGTTGAACATTCTTTCAAAGTACTCCATCTTCTCTTCAACTTTGCCTGTTACCACTTTCCCATTTACTCCCTTCACTGATGCTACCATTTGTTCTCGTTGTTCTCCTCACATACAATTATGATAAACTAAAATAAAAACAAAAATCGTTCGCGTCCAAGTAGTCGTTAGAGGCATTTCAGAATTAGCGATGTGGTGCGAGTGCTGTATTTGGACTGACCGAGTTATGTTCTGACTTGGGAGTTGGGTGTATTGACCTGGAAATTGTGTTTATTATGCTGGAACTGTGTATTGATCTGGATGTGTTGTGTACTGAGCTGGGAGTTGCGTGTATTGACCTCAGAGTTGTTTACTAACCCGCGAGTAGCGTGTAGTGATCTGGGAGTTACGTGAACTGAGCTGGGAGTTGTATGTACTGACCTGGGAGGTGAGGAGGCTGAGGTGGGAGTGGAGAGGGGTGGCGGGCAGGTGACGCGGTGTGAGGAAGGGCGTGAAGTAGTTCTCATCTTGCTGAGTGTGACTCTCCTCACCAGCGGCCAGGATCTGCCTACACCACACAAACATTTCGGTGATATTATAAACATAGGCACAAAACAATGTTAAGATTAAATGTGAAGCCTCAGCATTTCTCAAATCTAGCTTGTTTTACAAGAAAAATTTCCGATTTCTTCCAAAAATCATCTTAGATAATTGTTTTCCTTCTTCAGCCATTTATTTTCAAATCCTGACCTTGATAAAGACTTTCGTCCGTGACTGGAGGTTTCCATGAGGAAGAGCAATAGGAAGGTCATGCACTCCGCCCGCATACCACCCATAGCCGTTATTTTACAGTGAAAAAGTAAAGCTCGACTCGACTACAATACCTCACACATGAGTAAATTAATAATTATTATAACTAATAAAATTGATAATCATAAATTATAATCATTAATATTATTACTTTTTTTCAGTCATGTCAGTTCGCAGCTTCCCATGTAACATTGGCCACATGCATAGTGAGTGTATGTGATCTTAGAATTATCATTAACACCTGAAGAAGGTGTTAAAGATTTTTCGGTTGGTGGATATAGCTTACTTTGACGACCTTAATGACCCTGGCAGTTGATAGGCCTAAAGCCCAAACAATCAACCAACCATGTAACGAGGTGCCGCCTGGAGCCGAAGAGGAATGGCCACAGGTGCTCACATCCATTCTCTAGATAACACGTACAATGCATCAAAACCAGAGCTACCTTATCTAGCCACATCCCTTACACGTCTCCGTGGTTTCCGCTGACCGCTTCACATGCCGTGGTTCAGCCCATGAACAGTGTGGCCGACCCCTTCATATTACATCGCTCGTCTGCAAAGTGATTTCATGATGGGTAGAGGATGTGTGGACCATGTGCTTGCTATGGAGAGGTTGTGCAAGAAATACTTGGAGAAAAAGAGGATCTTGTACGTGGTTTACTGACAACAGAGAAGGGTTGACAGAGATGATTTGTGGAAGATGATATCAAGGAAAGTTCGTCTGATGATATGGTAGTCCCAGTGTTGTATGGGCAAGTATTAAACCCTAAATATGCTTAAGAACGCAAGGGGGTGGACGTGCTAAAAATGCAATACCTGAGGGCAATGTGCTGACTGATTAGGCTTGACATGGAAGGAATGACAGGATAAAAGAGATGCTTAAGTTTAAGAAGCATGACAGAGCGGACCAGGATTAGCGAAGAGACACCGGTGATATACGTCAGAAGTGGACAGAACAATGGAAAACGAAGACCGAAGAGACAGAAGGATTCAATGTGGCTATGAGTTGTCAAGGCCTAAACATTTTGGGGGTAGGGACAGTTGCAGAGATGTGGTACACAAGGGTTGACTATTCTCCATGGGATGAGCCAAGGAATAGTCAAGTGCCTGAACTGTCCCTGGGGTTTGGCTATGGCTGGAAGCTCTGGTTTCGGTGCATTATGCACGAGATGGCGCTAGTGTGGGTGAGAGCGAGGCCGCACCTCTGCTATTGGTAATACCATGTTAACGCGGGAAATGGCGAACGAGTATTGTGTGTGTGTGCATAAATCATTCAGCAACAAGGACGATGCTGGACCACTGTTGTCTAAAAATGAGCCTCATGCTGTTTCTAAAACTGGGGCAACACCAACGAAATAATGTTGCTGACATAGCAAGAAACAAAATGGGCAACAACGTGTGTAACAATCATGGCATCTTTATCCCTCAATATTGTTACGATGCTGTGGATCTAACTGAAAATGTCGGCAACATGAATTCGCTACATTATCAGCAATAGTGTGACACGTTCACGAACATGGCTACATTATAACAGGGAATAGGGTTGGTAACTTAAATCTCCCGTTGATGAGGTTAATGTTTGGCAACACTAGCAGTTTTGGTCCACTCTGCTAACAAAGTTCCTTTAACAATTCCTTTGGTGTGGACGTGACTCTGAATATTGATGATTACACCAATTACCAACACATGTTCCAAACAAGGATGGTGCTGGCCTAAATCTGTTACCTTGCTTAATGCTTCATCAGTGACTTCTCAGAGGAGAATGGAGGATGAATTTTCTGAGCTGTAAATTAGCTTTGGCATCTGTCTCCACCGTCACTGTCCACGAACCACTCACCTCTGACAAAACACGTCTAAGGTACGAATTACTGGCCTTTACGTCGCTGTATGCAAAAATGTTTCACTAGAGGTGAAATTGGACTCTCAGCCAAGTGGCTACAATTACAACAAAAGTCTATCCCAATCTAAGGTAACTTATCCGTATTATAATATCTACCGTGTTCAACCACAAAAGTCAACTGGGAGCCTTAAACCTACGGGAATTACCCGTAACGCAAACTATCCACCATGTATAGGAAAATTTTATTATTGCTTCTCTCCACATGCATCTCACTGCTTCGCTCTGCTACATGGACTTCCTATCAGTGGCCTGAGCGATCGAAGTACAGATGGTGGAACCATCTCGTCCTCGATATTCGGCATTTTTTCCAGAAGGCTTTAACCAGAGGGAAAAAATCCCAGCCAAGCCAGCGAAATAGCCTTGACAATTAACGCAGCAGAAAAAAAGTCACCATGTAATGTGGTGTCGGGAGCTTATAAGCAGTTATGCACTAGTATTTTCGGGCCTTACAATCTCTCCTGAACTAGGATGCCCACCATCCCTTCCATGTTATCAGTAACTATAACTTGTGCTCATTTAATTATATCAAAACCTTTCCATGAGCAAATGAATTAAACTTAAAGAGAAGACCTGTGGAACCCGTGTTGCCATGGGACAATGACGAATCGGACACTGTCTTTCAAAGCACTTTCATTGACGTCCAAATTTTGGATGATCCTGCACTAAGAAAATTCAGTTTTGACAATGACACCTTGCTGAAATAAATATATACAGCACTTCCTTGATGGTAATCATGAACATCGGTTAACCCATCCCAACAACCATGACCACCATTAACAACCATTTGCCGCAGTTACCTCAGGATAAGTCATTCATTCACTTTGGCTCACTAACCTCAAATGTCAACCTTACTTAAAATACTTTGCTTATAACTACCCGTGATTTGTTGAATATGACATCCCTATAAATGCAAATAGAGAAAGCTGGATCAGGGAGTTAAACAATCGAACTCTCATCATGAGCGTATATGATATTTCCGCGTATTGGCAAGCGTTATTATGAGAAATATTATCACTTTAGCGGCTTCCATCATCTATAGCGACAACAGGGCACCTAGCATCTTCCTCACGTTGATCGAACTCCTACTGTGTCGTGAGGTAAACGATAAAAATCAAATACCTAATCTTCAACTACTCAACAGCACGACAAAAAAAAAAAAAAAAAACGCGACCCCATTTTGGAAAAGCTAAGAAATGCTTCGCACAAATACTTTCACAAAACTTGCCTCTTTTTTTTTTTACGGTGAAATTTCCAGTCAGTTAACCCCCCCCCCCCCCTAACAGTTTCCCCTCATCTTCACAGTCCAATGCACTACACCAAAAGCAAAGGGTTTCCCTATAATTAAGTGCTTTAATATGGGAAAGAAAACACACAACAGTGAATATTTCGCCCAAAATATAAAAATGGATAAATTCTTTAGAGCAAACACAAAATTATACACTGGTATATGACCATGAGCGACAGATATGATCCTATTTCAAGATTCCCTGTGACAGATAGCAATGAAACCAGGGCACACCCACGGCAGGCAGCCCAGCCACGTTGTACCCTTTTCAAAACAATCTCATTATCATTTCCAGGATTACCAATAAGAAGAGCAATATAACTTACATGATCCGTGTCACGGCTCACACACTGTCGTTCTATCCGGTAGGGTATCACTGTAAACCACTGGGCCAAAAATAAATTTTCTGTGACACGAATTTTACTATCGAACGTTAAGAGGATCGTCTCGTACGTTGACTCTGCGAGTAACGTTCCAGCCGCCAGTCAGCTGCTCCGCCGACACACCACTCGCGCCATTATAATTGCCACACACCTCCCAAAGCTACCACTCATACCTGTTTGTTTTCATATTTATCCCCTTTGATATTCAATTTAGGTCGTTCTTATTATTAAGTATATATTATGACTACTCAAAGAATTTTGAATACTTCATTTCAAATGATTTCTAGCTCTGTATATAATTCGTTATCATTCCAAAATTCCTTATTCGACATTACATCATATAAACTCTGACGTCATGTCGTACGAGGCTGGAAACGTAACTAAGTTGTGTGAAAATTATTTATTTGTCACTATAAAGAGACATTTACCTAGTTTTAAGGAAAGTTCTGGGCTTTTTAATTGATGATACGAAGTCCTTCTAATTCTTGAATTTTTCACAAATAAAGAAGAAAGATTGACAAATATTTTCAAAGAAAAATCATTGGAAACTCCTTCCATCTACGTCGGAACCACAACGTAAGGTGAGATGTTATCCAATAAGACGTCTAAAATTTTACTAAATTTGTTCTCATTGGTTAACTTTGCATCATAGCATCTTACCGGCGAGGATTTCTAAATATCAACTTCCACGATGACTTTTTATGATGAAATTTAGGGGAAAGCATTGATGCTATGCTTTCTTTTTCAGCTGAAATAAGTTATGACTGTGTAACATTAAATTTGCGCATGACATGAATAACGTTGCATACGTATACATTATATGGACAATTGCTATGGTTCACCTGTGCAAGATCTGACAGATCTCTTGAGCTACCTCTTCACCCTCCCACTCCACCCACGCACACACACACACACACACACCACTTCCCTCCCACCTGCACACCTCACCCACAGACCTACCTAACTACCTGTTCCATCCAACAGGGTCGTTTATCTTCATTCCCACCTACTGTCCATCATACCCACATGGTCACTAAAATACTTCCCCTCGTACTTATGAAAGCTTTTGCTGATATTAAAGCCAGTTTCTATGGTTATCGTCACGTGGTGAGAAAGAGCATCATGGCGATCTTAATGGCATATTGAAACTACCCGTTTGCACCTAACACCCTCCACCAGACTTGGTCTACACTAAGCTCTGTCCCCACCACAAAAGGCCGCGAGGAATGAGACTTGAAGATTATGAAAGATCTGGCACCATGATAATGAATATAATGATCACTTGAAGCTCAAGAAACACCCTTCTTATTGTTGCATTTTTGCCTTCATTGGATATCTGATGCGTTAGAGATAGGCATCTTATGATCTTATGACTGAAGAGATAAGAATATCATGTTCAGAGCTTGTAACGAATATCGCGAGATGAATTAGATATTCCATAGTTAACCATAAGATACTCCACTCTTTCGTTTTCTGTCATTGCTCTTTCCAGAGGCCTCAGATTACCATGCTCTTGTATTTCGAGGGGTTCCTAATTTTCTTACATTATCTTCAGTGTATTGGTTATCCAGCAAAATAGACGATCGATATGAAATGCCCTTGACTCAGTGTGATGGAATAAAGTAACTATGCTAATGAGACTGACCAGGTATTTCACCACGATTTTAATGAAAGACATGATGTAGCTCAAGGACTTGGCAGTCACTATAGCAGTTGTTATTCCTTTATTAAGAATTAATGATTCCATTTTTTATAGTTTTCACAAATTGGGTTATTATGTATTTTTTCTGAGCAAGTACTGTATTGCGCGTTTAAAAACTTTTCTGGTCTAAAATTGAATGAAAATCGTCAGTAGGCGGGTATATTGCTATTGCATACGGTGTATGTAATACTCATTAGTTAGCTCTCGAATGGTCAGGTTACCCCTTCTATATCCTGCCCAAATTGAGACTACAGCTCCCTTTACTTTAAAGCAAGTCTCCTTCCTCTGGTATCTCTCAAGCATTTTTTTCTAACAACTGATCCTCTCACCGTTAATATCTCCTTTCTTTCTAACACGACTTTCTTACTCTACATTTCACCTTTTCCCAAACACATTATGCAGGCTTCATTTTACACACAGTTCTACATACTCTGCTTCCTTTTCAGTCGGCCTTTGTTACCACTTCCCCCATGTTTTCTACAATGTCACCCCCTTCTGCCCTTTTTTCCCCGCACACTATTCATTTCCTAGAACATCATTTTGATCTCTGAATTTCATCGATCTTCTCTGTCCATCATCAATTTGCCTTTTTTTTTCAGCTCTTATACCATTCTCTTAACCTTCTGCCATTTCACCTGTGGTCATTCATCCCAGTTGGTAATGTGAAGGTGTGATTTCACTCATCCACAGATGAGGAGGTGAATATTGTAGGGAATATTGTAGGAAGATATCTGAGGAAGCGGATGTGCACCATTAAAAGAATCTTACCATTCAACTTTTATGTGTTTTTTTTAATCAATGAACATTATGGAGAAAGTAGATATGAAGTCAGCTAATGAAATGGAAATAACACTATGAATTTAAGCAACGGTTTTACCACACATCACTTTTGAGCCTTGCATGACAAATGTGTGACCAGGATCTGGGAGGATCCCACCAACCAATTTCCCAAACTTCTACCCATTTGTCAGTGGTCACTTTAGCTAGACTCTGATCAAGTAATACATGTAATTTTGTTTCATCTTTTATTCTTTATATTTGAACCTAGGGATTGGGATATTATACCTCAAAATCAAATTTTCTCAGTTGCCTCCTTTAAGTCATAAATCATTCCATTACTATTGAATAACTGTTCCATAGGAACACTAGTGGGAGGACGTGCAAGATACGTTTTAGCTAAATTGCTCGGGCTTGGATAAACATTTTGCTTCAATTCCCGAGCTACAGAATCATCATCTACTCCAGTTGTTTTCTCTTTGTGATACCTTTCAATGTTGATGAGTTCTTACATCTCAATTTCAGACTCATCACTATGTGAAGCCAGTAATGCATTCATTCAGTTCATGATTGATTTGGATTTGCTTATTTAAGCTAGTGACTCATCTGGTTTATTCTCCTAGTGAGTTGCAATATATCTCCAATAATTTCTATTTCATCCAGTTCATCACAGACTCCACAGTGTTCCCTGAATACGATTTGTGACATATGAAGAGGAAAAGAATTTTGCTTTGTGTTTCAACTTTGAATATTACTAAAACATACATGTTCTTAGTTATCAAGCCAGCAAATCTCATTGATAACTTTAATCACATTGCTTCTTTCATTGTTTTATGTGATCATACACATCTGACATCCATGTAGCTAACGTGCAGATGCTGGAAAAAGATTTAGAGAAAAATGTGGAATTCTGCAAAAGTTGAAGTGGAAGATGTCACATACATCACTACTCCCAATCACTCTTTCTTTCCAGCTGATACTATTCATGCAATTCCCTTTTTTGCTTGAATAGCAATTTAACTTTCTTATTCTCCTACTCAGTGCCCTTTCCCATAAGCCTAAATCTTACCTGAATCCCAGATACTTCTATACAATTCAGCTTAGTACCATTCACTCCCCACAGTTCATGTATTCTCACTGTCTGCCACTTACCACTCAATCTCTCCTTGTATCTCAGCACACAAGCCTCTCCCAAGCTTGCTCACATTCACTACTTTTTTGTTCATTCTTGTCTCAACCAAGAAATGATCAGACACTCCATCTCCTGCCTTACCTTAAACACCCACTTCCAGCAACCTTTCCTTTGCACATCTGTCAATTTACATATAATCCATAAATGCCCATTGACCCTCACACTCTCTCCCACTTATACTGATTTGTACTTTTTCTTAAACTACGTATTCCCAAGCATAATCCCTCTTTCAGTGCATATCTCAACAAGTTTTTCAATTCTTATCAACAACAGGAACCCCATATCTACAGGTTATACACACGAATTCCAATACGCAAGCACTATGCTCCAATTCCTTGCCTCAAGACTGCCAAAGCATTCATCTCACAAAATGCATTCTCTTCTTCACTACCTGGAGTATGAGGACTATCCTTGAACACCCTTCCTTCTATTCTTTAAAACGCTTTTTCATCTCATTCCTGACCGAAGCACTACTTCCTTCATTCTTGTGCTCTTCCTAACCTCCTGAGTATCCCTAAACTACTCTTCCACCTTGCTTTTTACTTTGTTTTTCTCAGCCAAAACATTCAGCTTTCTATCATACAAGATAATACCCATCTCTCCCTTCTTTTTCACTCTATTTACAGCCACACATCCTTAATTATCACACTCTGAGCCTTCAAGGAAAAATCCTTGGTAGACTTATTCTTCTATTCCTACTTTTAAAGAGTGATGATAGAGGGAGGAAGGATTTCCAACCTTCAACTCCCATCCCTCTTAGTTGCCTCTATGACAAGTTTGAAATACCTGCTTAATATTCTTTCTCCCCTATCTTCAAGGATTTATACAAGTAAACACTATTTTTGTTGAAATTTCTGATATAATCTTCTCTATCATTGGGGACACACTAAACAAGAATGTTTACATTGAATTGTTAGGATGATCATGATAGTGATCACCTCTATCTATAATAAACAGAAGTTCCAAGTAAACTTTGATTGGAGCTGCAGTAAGATTATTTCTGCATCACTGTTTCCATGATTTAAGGAAAATAATAATGGGCAAGAAAACATAACTTCATTTATGCATCTTTAATGTATAAAGGACCTATAAAAATATTCAATATCACATGTAAGTACACGAGAACTAGGAAGGACCACACAAGCCTATTACAAGATTTTCACTGCTTCTGCTGATCTATCATCAACTGCATCAAACACTGAAACCATAAGAATGACCTCACTTGATAAACTTTTGATACAAAGATAATAACCAAAAGCTATATGACTATTAAAGAAAGATACTCTGTATGTTATGGTAAAATCTTCCTTGAAGATTATATCTAAAAAGAAAAAGATGTACATTAAGGAATCTTTGGTTTGGATGTGTTGTAGTAACAAACAGGGTATGAGAAAAAGATATATAACCTTATATGGTTACTTACAGGTGGAAAATAGTAAGATGTCTGAACTGTTTATACAGTTAACTAATGACTCCAAGTAGAATGTTAGGGGTCCTTTAATGGAATATGAATACATTGGTTAAGGGTGTTAAACAGCACTTTGCTGCATAAGATAAAAATTGGTGCTAAGTGACACTTAGTTAACATAGCAACTTGAGCTAGGTAATGAGTGCCTTATCCTAAGTTCTGGCCTTAAAGTTGAGGATCAAGTTACTTCAGCTTTCAATAATCATATGGAAAAAGAGTTAACACTGTGGGTCCATTGTTGACAGACTAAATATGCTGTCATTTAACTCTAGCTTAGGAGTAAAGTTTCATTCCCTCTTTAAGGGAAGAAGGTAACTATGAATAAATCTGGAAAAAAGACTAGTTACCTCAAGAAAGACATTATACATAAAGAATGTCACACAAACTGTGTGTACATATTTGCACCACAAGTATAAATATTATACTGTAATGATGCAGTTTGAGATAGTCATTCATACGAAAAAAGATTCTGCTACATTCTCTTCCAAGACAGATTAAATTATTTTGTGCATTGATCACAACTCAAGTTGGAAGCCACACTTAATACTATCTGCGATATTTCCACCACAGAGAACACTAAATGAAAGCATGAAGATTCACTAATATCTGAATCAAGTGGCTTGTGAGGAAACCTGAACGAATAGCTTATGCAGGACCTAACCTGCATGATCCCCAGCTCTTTCAGACCACATGAAAATCTGGGCTTTGCAGTGATCCAATTCCCCACAAATATACTACAAGTTAAGTCAGTTACCAATCTACCATTACTGAAACAAGTAGTAATGCCATTCTTTGATAGTGACTATATGGAATTGTCAGTATTTCTTATCATGCTGTCTTTTAACATAAGAAAAGTAAAACATGATTAGAAGAAGACTCAGTAATGAGTCTCTTGATTGTTTACTTTCCACACAGTTAACAGCTTTAACTGTGTTTCACTCCTGAATGCCCTTTGATAAAAATGCACTGTATGGGAGGTTTCCATTACATGCTTGTAAGCGTATACAGAAGCACCATTCTTGAACTTCATTCTGGGCTGAATCAAGGAAAACTATGAATGACCATATGAATAACAAGAGAGCTCCCATATCTCACACTGCAATAACAAAATCTACATGGCTATGCATTTTTATCACTTAAGAGGACGGCCTCATAGCCAACAGGTTTTATGTGGGCAAATAGTCATTAAATTCTTGTGAGAAGCTCAAACATCACTAAAGTCGGTAGGAACTTTCCTGTCTTCTTCTTTCTCATCTTTTCTCTCTTCTGAAGGACTATCAATATGAGAGAGCTCTAGCGAAGATAGATTCACCTTGGCATTAATGTCTTCCATTACAGGCTGGAAACTGGGATTATCATTAGCAAAATGTGGGTTTTCAGCAGCAGTATAAGCAGGTGGTAGGACAGACTGATCTGACCAAGATGATGGAGATTCCTGAAGAAATGCAGATGTAGATTCTTCATGCAGAGAAACTTCTAAAGGCACAGGCGACCCAACTGACGAGGTATGTGAAGATGAGTGAACAATAGGAAGCTCAGTTGTGTAGAACTCAACTGGCAATGCACATGCACCCCATCCTAACGATGGACTCAAGTCTTCATACCTGCAGAAAAAAAATAATGTATAATACTTGTGAATGACAGAATAAATCTCATTTGCAATATCTCAATGAGAGTTTCTATAATAACATATGGACTGCACACATCTTTAATTAATGGCAACATTTTGAAAACTACTATTGATGGAGAACCAGGCCATGTGAAATGTCTGGGGTAAACCATGGAAAGGTCTGTGGGGCCTGGATGTGCATAGGGAGCTGTGGTTTCTGTGCATTATCCATGACAGCTAGATACTGGGTGTAAACGAATGTGGCCTTCTTTGCCTGTTTTCCTAGTGCTACCTTGTTGAAGCAGTGGGTAGCGATGCTGTTTCCTGTGGGGCAGGGGTGTGCCAGAAATGGATGAAGGCAAGCAAGTATGAATATGTACATGTGAATATATGTATATGTCTTTGTATGTGTATGTATGTATATGTGCATGTGTGGACGTGTATGCATATACATGTGTGGGTGGGTGGGTTGGGCCATTCTTTCGTCTGTTTCCTTGCGCTACCTCGCTAACGCGGGAGACAGCGACAAAGCAAGA
>JAUUDY010138433.1:0-13648 GCA_032361765.1 Panulirus inflatus
TCTTGGAACAGAATTTCACTACTCAAGGGAGCAAAAGCCTTGCATAGGAGAAATGGGACAAAACATTAGTGGAGAGAATTATGGCTGTTTCTCAAGACATTGATGCTGATAAGACATATATTCAATGATGTATGGCCTAAAGTGAGGTGCCTGCAGACTTAACAAATTCAAGTATGGCACCCTTAAAGGCAAGGGGACAAAAAGATGTTTAAATTTCTTAAACCTGTCTACAGTACTACTTTCAACCACTCAAATCCATAAATCATTCAATATATTAGTAATCCTGTTGAAGAAGAGTGCTTTTCTACCCCAAGTTTGTATCCATTACCACAAGTGAAATCAGATGAATCAAGTCTCAAATAGCGTGTTGGACCATCAAAGCCTTTAACAATTTGAAAACTTGTATAAAATCACCTCTCTTGGCTAAATAAATTCAAGTTGTTCTCTCGGCTCTCTGGATTTGTTTCTGTCTAGGAATTAGCTCGACACTGTACTCTCTCCATTCTAAGTTTCTTTTAAATAGGGTGACCAAAACTGAACACTATTCAAGACGGAGACAAACACATGAATTGTGAAGAATAAGGATGACTTTCCTGGACTTAAGTTCAAAAACCCTTTCTATGTATGGCTACTTCTATGAGCCCAGACCATCAGTTTGAAGCTGCAGATATTCAAGTTCATTTGTAAATCTGTTTTCCAGCTTAAGGTCATTTGCAAATTATGACATCTTACAATGCAGCTATGCTACCTCGCTAATGTGGGAAATGGCAAATATGTATGAAAAAACAAACAAACAATGCAGCCCATTATACAGTGAAACAATTTTTGTTCCTGGTTAGTGTTATTTCCTAATTGCTTATGTATAAAAAGTAGAGAAAAAGGCTATTATTCCTTCTAACTATGCCTTTGTGACCAGGACAGTGATATTTTGAAATTTACCCATCAATTGGACAACAGGTAAATTTGCATTTTCATTCATGTAAAGTCAGGAAAAACAACATATGAATAAAAATTAACATGTATTTACAATAATGTTAAACAAAAGTGATCACAAAAGATTTAGAAATGAGTAGTTTTTCGAGATTTGCGATTATACTGTAAATCACTTTCATGAATAAGACCCCAAAAATAATCTCCCATAATGTTCTTGTTATATGTTCCATAGTGGTTGCATTCAAAGTCCTGTATATTCGGGTGGAAATACTCGCGTTGCTCCTCCGAATATGCTCATGTTCTTGAATTTATCAAGGTGAGAGTCAAGGAGATGGACTTTGAGGGTCATCGTGTAGCCCATTTTGCCATCATTTTTCACCATAGACTCAACCAGCCCCACATAGTTTTCGGCCTTGTGATTGCCCAGGAAGCCCCAAACCACAGCGACAAAGCAATGTCAAGCTACTTTTTCCTTTCTTGTGAACTTCTTGGGGAATTCCTTGCCCTCCAGGGTCTTTTTTTTATCTGTGGTTCAATGAAGACAACAGCTTAAGGAAGAAGTCTTGAAGGTACTTCAAGGCTGCAGACTCCTTATCTACAGCTGGGGCAAATTGTTTTATAAGGCCTAATTTTATGTGCAGTCGTGGCATTAACACCTCCTGGGAGTCCAGCACAGCTTTGAGGCTCCTAGATGAGCTGTCAATAAAGAGGCGTCACTTGTTCGGGTCATAGGCGATTCCAATTGCCTTGAACAAACTGGTTACACATCTTAACGGATGAAGAAGCTGAAAAAACCTAGGTGATGCTTCCTCTGATCTGCAATTTGCACACTTTCATCCATCAAGTACCAATGCTTGAGCCTAGACATCAAAAGCTCAGCATTGGATTTTGTGAGACTAAGATCTCTGATCAAGTTGAAAAGGTTGTTTTAATTGGGATAGTATGGGTTTATCTCCACAGCTGCAACTCTAAAATTGTAATCTGGATCGACAATGTCTGCCTCCCCCTCTGACTACTATTTATATTACTGGAAACTTCTGGAAAGTACTACATCAGCAACGAATCCATCTGGAATGCTCTGAAAAATAGGTAAATCTAAAATTATCACTTTCCTGATCACAAAAGCAAAGTTTCAAGGGAATAATAGCCACTTCCTATACTTACTGGACATAATCAATTAGAAAATAACTTATATTACCCAGGAACAAAAAAGGAAAAATTTGTTACACAGCGAATTATCAATATAAATATGTATGAGAAAGAGAATTGGTCCCAAGACTGATTAATCCTTGTGGCTCACCATTAATCACAACTCTTTGTTTACTGCCAGTCAACCATTTTCCTATCCAATGAAGTACAACCCAACCAATAAATACCATGTGAATTAATTTTTGCAAGTAACCTTTGATGCGGAACCTTATCAATGCACTTCAAAAATATAAATGTTATATAAACTGATTTACTTTCATCATGCATGTTGATATGAAAAATATCAGAGATTTGTCAGATGTGAGCATTGTCATCGTTGACCTTTCTAAGAAATGTTCATTAAATGGTGGTTCTCTAAATGCTCCACAATTCTGTCTCGAGTGATGGTTTTCACAAGCTTTTCAACTATAGACATTAACCTAATTAGACAGTGACTTTATTAGGTAGTGACTTGATACCTTTTTTGAATTTAAGTGTTACATTGGCAAACTTCCATTCATCTGGAACCTTTCTTGTAGTAAGGGACTTATTAAAAAGAGAAGTTGAGGGCTTTTCTCATCTTTTGCCTCTTTAATTATCCTTGGATAAAACTTGTCAGGGCTTACCATTTCATTTACTCTCATTCTGCTTATTGCTGAAAGAATGTCTTCATTTTTTATACCAACTTGTTGCGGAACATTCTCCTCTCTCATCAGTGAAATTTGATTCAGGACACAAGCTGTATCTTTGACTACAAAAGAAACATTTAAGATTTTTGCCATGTCTTTGTTGTTTTGAGCCAAGTCACCATTTTCCGTTATTAAGGGACCAATTGAGTGGGTGGTAATTCTTGCATTCAAAATAACTATAAAACTTCTTATGATTTCTTTTGCTATTTTTGGCAATATACACTTCATACTGATGTTTACTTTATCATACGAGTCCCTTAGTTTCTCTACACAAATTTACACGACTTACTTTATAAGGTGGGGATTATCTTTATACTTAGATGAAGCGGCTGAAAAGTGAGTGGTTTGATTATCTTATGAGGCTAAGATTATCTTCCAATATACAGCTTTCAATCATAATAAAGATATGATTCACCCTGTCCTGGGGTAATTATATATAAATAAACCTCTCCAGTGGATAGAACCAGGGCATGTAAAGCCACCACGGGAAATCATGGAAAGGTCTGTGGAGTCTGATTGTAGACAAGGAGCTGTGGTTTCAGTGAATTACACTTGACTGAAATCATGAAAAAAGATCCTCAAATACATATACTTACAATACCGGTTTTCAATACTATACTGACAATACCAGTTTTCAATACTATGTATAGTTCCTCAGTGCACTCGCATTAATTCACAGCTTACATATGCTCTTTTAAGTGTATCAGCTAACTGTAGTTTGTACAAAATTGGCCCATCATTGCAAGTGTGGAAACAAACTTACCAAGAAAAGTGTTTGTTTCTTATGTAAACACATGCAATTCTAAATGCCTTAATTTCTCTAGTGCTTCTAAATCAATTTCTTTTCAAATATAAACTTCTCAAGAAACAAAATAACCAGTGACTATACTGAAATCAACACTTGAGATCTATATAATATTTAAACAACCCAAACATGAATGCTAAGTGCAAAAAAATTTACATCAAGGTTGTAAATGATGAACATTAACAAATGCTAAGTGCAAAAAAATTTACATCAAGGTTGTAAATGATGAACATTAACAATCAAAAATAAAATGAAAAAGAAAATAATTTAGTAAGATTTTATATGAAGTGCAAAAACTTGATCAAGTGCAGCATACATATAATGCTACCTCTTTCATATACCTTGCAATGGGGTTATCTTCCGGGGGTTATCTTCCGGAAACCCTGTTGCAAGTCAAGACACTGTAAATCTAACAAATTAAAATTAAACACTATATAAGGGGGTTACATTCCTGAGCAAAATCTTTCAGTATTTAGCTCTCAAGTCTGGAATATATGTGAACTAATTTAGGTTAAAAACAATATATCAAGCTCTCTCCTCATACATTTTAGATGATATTTAATAAAAACATACTGGACAATGTGGTGATGAGGGTTTGTGTTGGTGGAGGGGGAATGAGTGAAGCTGAGATTAATGGGAAGAATGGGGAGTGGTACTACGCCTATCTATGTCACCTCCATGAATTATCTGATTCAGTAACTATTACCAAGTCACAACTGGTGTAGGCTTAACAGCCCTTGAAAGCCATGGGATTTTCCGACTGAAGGACTTAAAACCCAGAAGCACTTTTTCCTTCTTTGATAATGAATGTCCAGCTGGCATGTATTTCAAAATAAGTCCTAATCATCCATACAAAACAACTGCTAAGGTGTGTAACTTTTTTCTTTGATAATTTTCATGAATGAAATAACGGTAATAGCAGAGATAGCTGTGGCAAGGATAAGTATTCAATTGCAATCATATTTGTTTAAAAGCTGAGCACCAGTAGGCGAGATACAAAATGAAATGTATTCTGTAAGTTGGTGTGATATGAATAGAATATTGTTTTGCCATGACATCATTATAAAATGCATGATGAATGCAAAAATACCTGAAAACAATCTTGTTCTTTCACGAAAGGAATAAAGAGAAAATTTTCTTTTTCAAGTTGCAAGTAATGGCTCCAATGTGTCACAAATCAGACCTGTATCCTAATTCTCAAATGTCTCAAGAATGAAATATAAAATGTAGAGCTAATATAAATCAGGGGATAGTGGTAATGAATTTCAGGGACCAACTGCAGAAATGACCCCTACATTTTCCTAGGGTATGTTGAGGTTCAAACCTAACCTAGCTTACAAAAATGTTGTGGAAGGAATCTTCGGGTGATGCAATTTTAGTAACCCTACCAATGGTATATATATAAAAAAAATCAACAACAAATATGAGTGCTTATGCATATATCAAAGAACATTAGAAATCATTCTGGCCAAGAAGTCTATGATTTTTTAGTAAAATATTCTAATGATCATGGGAGTATTATGGCAACTGGCATGGCATTCTAATAATCTTGACAAGTAAATCTGTAGTTCTAGGGATGACTCTGATTGTTAGAACAATAATCTGAGAACTTTGAAAGCTAAATGCCAAAGAACTAATTTTGTGGTCTTAATTATATGCCTACTGGTCTTATTGGAAAATTCAGAACACCTCGGA
This sequence comes from Panulirus inflatus, assembly GCA_032361765.1. NCBI lineage: Eukaryota > Metazoa > Arthropoda > Malacostraca > Decapoda > Palinuridae > Panulirus > Panulirus inflatus. The sequence goes on from JAUUDY010138433.1 coordinate 5,311, forward strand.
GGAGTGAGATGGGGTTCAGTATAGTTCTGGTAACCTCATGATGACATAAATTGCCAATATAATGGTCTAACAAGAAAATATGTAAGCTCTGGAATTAGAATTACTCTGAAAATAATATTTTCCATTTCCAGTGTATTTCTCGTGACTTTGAGGGTAGTATGTCTTGGGAAAGGGGTGAAAAAGGTGTTTGGAACTAGTCTGCTGTTGGGGAACACCGATTAATTTCATGGACTGTACTGTCTAATACAGGATACAAGTTTCTTGGTAAATTGTGGAGTTTGGGTGGCTATATAATAAGCCTTAAACAGCACCAGTGAGCTTAGAGTTAATATGTCAGTCCCTGACAAGGCAGAGTGATGACTATAGGATAAAGGACTTAAGTTTTGTAGGAAAATCTACTCACTTGCTCTTCTTGAATCTAAACCTGAGGTAAAGTAGTGAACATTTCTTCCACCCTCATACTATATCAACCAATCACACAATCTGGTCATGATACCATAATGAACCTCATGGAGTCTGATATAAATGTTACAATATTTCATAATAATCCTGAGATCTAAAGATATTCATAAAAAATGAGATAGCACATAATGGATTTATGAAAATCCTCTAAAATATCAATAATCATATTGCATTACCTTCATCCAAGAACAAAATTAATAGTAACTCAACAAATGGTTCACCTTTAAGAGACCTAACGATATAAAGCTCTCTGTGGCAAAGCACACTCATTTCATATATCCATGATAAATGGGACAAGCAGCTCACATTATAATAAGTAAAGCAAGATTTTTTTTTATAAATCCAACTGGTTCAGTAGCAACAGTCAAAAAAATATATCCATTTCCGTTTGTCACAGAAGGCACTTAAAGAACTGACTCTGAGAACAGACTCAATCTTTAGGAAAGTAATTCCTGTTTAGGTGCATTTAAGTTCAAGCAAGGTCAGTGTGCCTGCACCATTCACGACACTTGATCCATCCCATGTTCAGAAAGAAAACAATAATAACAGAAGAGAAAATGACCTACTGTCTATACACTGCACTCTCACAAAGGTGCTTCAACAACAACAAACTTCAAGCAAACAAACTACACTGAAGCCTAATATTCCAATTAACTTACTTTTACTCAGGATATACATATCAAGAATACCAAAATAAATTCTTTTACACTTAACACACTACCAGTCAATCAATAAAAGTAAATGCAACAAATAATTTTTCCACTGTGTTGGTGTCATACATACAAACATTATAATTCCTCACACACATACATACTGTGCAACAAACATCACAGCTCCCTTTACTGTCTTAATATTAGGTTTGTATCATCACAGAGCTCTTGATATGGTAAACTACAAATAATACTTAGTAAGATTTACTATGGAATGATAACAAAGTCTTTGAGAAGGATTCTTGGAATGCTATATCATGAATGCTTCTCTAAAATAAAAATGCTTTAAAATGAAATGCTGAGCAAGGGTCATTTCTACACTTCACGCTACTACGCAAAAACATTCAAATTCTACTATGCTAACTCTCTCGAGATTTTCACACACAATCCACATAGGAAATTTCTTACTCTCAAGATGCTCATATGTAAATTGTGTATGACTGATTGCAGGTCAAACAAATTTTAGTTTAAATGTATATTACAACTGTTTATGAATATTTACCACATCATAACAGTTTCACTTAATGTCTGGCATCACGCCATATCTCCCAACCACACATCCCTTCTAATGCCATGCTCCCATTTTCCTTCTTGTTCGTTCATTACCTTCTTAATTGTGCTTACTTTCTTTTATGATAATCTTTTTTTATATATAATTAGTTTTGCATTATCATTCCTTATATCTTTGTAAACACAATACTGAAAAAGAATAAATGTCCTGTGATTAGTGAAATTCTACATATACAGTTTCTGCAAAAAACCTTGTCCATCTCCCAATACATTTTCAAAAGCAACATCACACTTATGTTTTATTACTTAGCCATTTCTCCTTTGGCATTTTACCATCTGCAGATATCTGAGCATGGAATTAGCAAGGTTCCTGAAGTATCTAAGTCAATGTTTTTTATTTCAGACGATCTTGATCTGAATGAGGTGAGGCATTGATGAGGTGCTGCATATAGCAGTCTGAGTGCCCAGTGCATCTAGAAATCTCATGTGTACCCACATTTTCTTGCTTCCAGATGAGAATTTAGGCTTTCTCCTTCTTAGAAAGGCACAAGCCAACCATCTTGAAGCATAGGTAGAAGAAATACAGTGCCCAGAAGCAAAATCTGCAAAATGAAGAGGCAGCCAGGAAGAGTAAAGAAAGAACATCATTGTCTCAAGATAGCTTCAGGCACAGTGAGGCAAGTTGCTTGTGCTCACACCATTAGGAACACTAGTCTTAATGACCAGATGTAAGATGATTTCCCCCTGAGAGCATCATATGCCTGTACCAACAATAATTCTTAGCCATTTGTTGCTTCTGAAAATACTAGGGGGTGGACAAGGCATTTTGTAGACATAGTACCTGTAGAAAACAGACACAGTACCTGTAATAACTGGGTTTTTTTTCAACTCAAGATTTCACATATTCTTTTCTGCAAATATTCATTAAAAAAAAAATTCACGATAAACTATGCAAAATTATTCTGATGAAGAAAATGTTCTTCTATTTGAATCAAAATGCATTCTACTACAAAAAGTTTACACATTTCTCACACTAGTCATGAGCGGATGAGTGAACACTGTGACAGGCCAGACTTTCAGCGGGTGGGTAATGCATACAACTTAGGACCAAGAGAGAGTTAACATGCTTCACTTAAGTATCAATAAGAATATCATATGAATTTGGCAAAGTAAAATGAACTTCATCATAAATATGAAATTAATCTAAAAATAAAAAATAATAATTTGGATCATATAACACAGCTCTTGCGGAATCCGAAAACAGCCTTGTACTCGGGAAGAATCTTGGTCTTGATTGCGCTATTCTGCTTAGCCACAATCTTTTCACGTAAAGGGTCTTTGTGCAGCTTCTTAATGCCTGGTTTGTGCACAAGGAATGCATTGTCAAGGATATGAAACTCATAATCACGAACGCACAAGATGTACATCTGAAAAAGCCAATAAAAGAAAGTAAATAAAAACAAACAACTTTCAAATACTTAAAAAGACTTCTTTCTATCCTCGAAAAACTTGCAAACTACTATACAAAAAGCTGTCTTATGACGTATCTTTTGGAAGTCCTGTCTTTTGAAATACAACATAAACTCACTGAAAAAGGTTAAAACTACCCGAAGAAAATGCTCTAGTTATACATAAAGCATGAGGCGAAGAAGAAAAGCAACCTTAGTATCTTTCAGCTAGGTCTTAAGCTCTGAATATGTACAAGAGCTTATGTAAAGAAGACAATAAGAAAGTTACCGAGTATTACAACATAAGGACGTAGATTGTATGCCCACTATAATTCAAAAGCATCAGTCTGGCTGCTTTGTCATGCACAGCATTCAATCGTGAAGAATCTTTTGCCAAAGGAATTGTCAACTCAGCATGCATGGTTTTTGAAACATTTTTGGTTATTCCTCCAGGTCAACATTATTTAATTCATTTTTTCATACATACATCTTATACAAAAACACCAAAAAGTGCAACACAGACAGCAGTGATTAAGTGTAGGTCCAAAAACCTTCTGGTTTTATCTTCTCTAAGTACAAAAAAAATCAACTAAAATTATTTGCAGTCTATAATCTCTCTTATTATAGGTCACTGTAACTTTTATGAACTGAGGAGGGTTCAGTGTACTAACTCCACACATCTTCACCAAAACCTAAAAGTTTTACTGCAATGTAGTTTACACAAAGATATTAGTCATGTGGATCATTAAGATGTGCACTTTGGAATCAAAAGTTGTACTAACCTGCGTCATTTTGTCACTTTTGCCTTCCCAGGATAATCTCTCATCATACAGAGGATCTCTGTTGGTCCCTACATAGATTGGTTCCCACTTGTGATGAGGTGGCTTTCGTTTCCCAATATGAAATACAGACATGCCTGGCTGCACAGATGCTGATATCCACTCCTGCAAGAAGTTTTTCAATTATACTCTTTGGATCTTCAACAACTTATTCAAAAGAATAAATCAGTAATCATCTTCCATGATCAACTTCAAAATTTCAGACACACAGAAATTACCCAATTGTATCTAACATTATTTAACAGTGAAAAGTATTCAAACAAATCATTATCACCATCAATTCATTTCAAAAGCTTTTAATCAATTCTTTCTAACAGAAGAACACTCCTGAGAATGCAAATATCTTCACTTTATGGGAGCATATAATTATGGTGTCAGCTAAAACATCTGTCAAATATATAAAACATTTCCATTCAAAATTTATATGTATAATAACTCAAAACTGCACATACAGCTCTCCAGTGTTTATGCTGATATTTTGAAAGAAGATAAAAAATAAAATAGAGACTATAGTTTTTCCAAATGTTAACAGGAATAACTCAGAACCTCCAAGAGGAAGAAATATGAATGCAACTCTATTTCATATCAATGAGAAAATTTTTTTCTTAAATTTGAAAAGCATTTTCTTTCATCAAGGGAAGCCCTCTGAGTAAGGATCTAAGATAAACATTTATGATATGATGCCAGACAAGTTCATCTGACATCTAATGGGTAATCTCTCCTCTGTACAAGGACAGACTTCTATACTAAGCTTATATGGTATTCTCAATGATATCCTTCATCTTTATAATAATAATGGTCCATCCATTTCTAATAAAAATATAAAGAAACCTATATTAGGAAATCTATATATGAATATATGCAGTACAGACTGAGTATCTCTTATCCGAAATGCCTAAGACCAGAAGTGTTTCGGATTTTGGATTTCTTTAGATCTTGGAATATTTGCATGTACATAATGAGATATCTTGGGGATGCAACCCAAGTCTAAACACAAAATCTATTTGGGTTTTATATACACCTTATACACATAGCCTGAAGATAATTTATGAAATATTTTTAATAATTTTGTGCATGAAATAAGGTTTGCATAACACAACCATCAGAAAGCTAAAGTGTCACAACCTCAGCTGCCCATGTGGACAATCTGTCCAGTTTTTCCAACAGCTCGACTTTCTGTGCTATAGATAAACATATATGCTTCCTCTCTTTCTCATCACTGTTTCTGATATCTTTCAACCTTGAAAAGACCCAATGGTTTGTTGCAGTTTGAATTCCTGTGTAAACTCTGTCACCAACTACTGGAATTTCTCTCTTGAATCTTCCACTAGAGCTATGTCATTTGCAAATGCAACTGATTCACCTCCAATGCTCCCTAACTCAGTAAGCACATCCTGCCCATCACTAATAATCTTCCATTCAACTCCCTCACCATCTCATCCATAAACAGATTAATAACCACTGACAACACACATCCTATCATATACTCAAGAAATTTGTAACCTTCCACAAGGCCTTCCTGTCCCCCTTCTCTTGCGAAAGTCAACTGCAATCCAATCCACTCCTGTCACTCTGCCATGCTTTGCATTGCACAAGGCTTTCATTTCTTCCTCACATTTCATCAAACCATTCAACAAGACATTTTCACTCTACATGCCACCTCATTCCAGACACACCACACCTCCTGATCATTTCTCTTATTCAATAATACTTCAAAATATTCCTGCCCATTTAGTTGCCTTCTATGTGAAACATGGCATATGTGGGCAGAATTCTTTCTCCCCTATCCCCTGGCATAAGTGACAACAACAACAATAATAATTTTCTTTTTTCGTATTTGAAGGCTGTTTCCCACATGAGGAAGGTAGCACTAGGAACAGATCAAGAAAGGATGCATCCGTTCACATCCATTCTCTAGCTGTCATGTGCTATGTACCAAAACCACAGCTCCCTGTTCACAACCAGGCCCCATATGCTTCACACGCCCTGGTCCAGTCCATTGACAGCGCATCAACCTCAGTATTATACCACATCATTCCAATTCACTATATCTCATGAATTCTTTTCAGCTTCCAGCATGTTCAGGCCCTAATCACTCAAAATCTATTTCACTCCATCCTTGAGTCTCCAATTTGGTCTCCTGTTCTCACACCCTCCACTTCTGACGTATATATCCTCTATGTCAACCCTTCCTCACTCATTCTCTCAATATGTCCAAACTATTTCAGCACACCCTGTTCAGCTCTCTCGTCCACACTCTTTTTATTACCACACACCTCTCTCACCTGATCCTTATCTACTTGATTAAACCACCTTACACCACATATTGTCCTCAAACATTTAATTTCAAACACATCCACTCCTCCACACAGTCATCTATAGCACATGCCTTACATCAATATAATACTGTTGGGAATACACTTCCTTGAAACATTTTTGTCCTCCCAGAAAATGTTCTTTCTTTCTACACCTTCAGAGCTCCCAGAACCTTTGCTTTCTTTCTCACCCTTTGACTCGCTTCCGCCTCCATGGTTCCAATCGCTACCATGTCCACTGTTAGATATCTAAAACACTTCACTTCAAGTTTTTTCCATTCAAACACATCTCAGCTAACTTACCCCTCAAATCTGCTAAACCTAATAACCTTGCTCAAAGTTTTTCAAGATGTGTTTATGATATCTGGCACTGAAATGATTCCAGATAAATAGTTATCCATGAAGGAATCTTAAATCAAGAGGTAAAATTTATGTACAGTACAAAACATCTATAATGAGCTTTGCTTTTCATCTTTTTCATTATTCAATCAAACTTTAATACATAGGAGTATATGTGAGAAAGCTAATATAAAGGTAAATTCAGGTATGCTTGCTTACTATAAGTCTCAGTTTAAAACTTACTTTTGACATTGGTACATTATGACACTTCGCACACACATTTTTGTGGAAAGGGATGGCATCTCCTTTTTGCAGCATTTTTTGAAGTTCACTTTTAGTTTCTGGGGCGGATACATTTTCCTTTACTTCAAATATTGAAAAGACATATACTCGTGGATTTGTTGTGTTAGATACATCTGGTTGCTTGAGCATCCTAAAGAATTCTGAAATACAATTACATGAATCAATGTAAAAAAGGTGATTTAAATGAGGAAACATACAAGACTGGGTAGCAGATACAAAAGAATGTAGGGAAGATGACAAAATTTCGAATTTTAGAAAACATGCTGATGTACTGAGAAAATACCAGATTGAATAATTTTCTTATATCAACCTTTGGCCTCTTTTACAGGGCTATTGGAATTATATGGCTGCACTTCAATTGGTAGCATGGAAAGGATGGACTGCTTTGGAATAAGAAGTTTTTCAACAAGACTGCACTTCTTTGTGTCCACTGACAATAATACATCCATATTGAAGTTGACTTTCCACTTGTGGCAATACCAATACTTTATTGTTTATAGAAGCACAACCGTATTCAAATAACAAGTGAACCTTTGTTATAGTCTGAATATCTTTTTGATGGACTTAACCAATACTATAGATGTCAGTAATAAAAGAGAAAAGATCACTTTTTCCCCTACATACTGTATTAACATTAATGGACTTGAGCCCATCCACATAATACTTATAAATGAGTTAGTTTTCTGTTCATACTCAAAATACACAGAAAAACTTCCCACACATAGGTATCATGTGGATGGACTCTCATCCAATTATGTTAATGTGCAGAAGAAAAAAATGGGGTTTCCTCACTTACAACAAATGTCTTTCATACAAATAAAGTCCATCAAAATGATAAGATTTTTGACAAATGTATTCTAGCCATCCATGGTTTCATTTCATGCTACTCTAGTTACTGCAAAGTTACAAGAAAAATGATCAAAAGAAAGAAGTAACATTCAGTTTACATACAGTATGAGAAAACCTACCCAACTAACTGCTAGTGGTATCCACCACAGATCCTAACTACCTATCCCAACCCTTCTAAATACATTTGTAAAAACACTTTTTGTATCACTTGTGTTGATCAAATCACCTTCTGAGAAATGATGCCATCTGTAAAGTGTATTGTATGATACTGGGTCGTCACAAAACCCTAAGAAACCCCTTTGTTAACTAACCATCGGCTACCCACCAATGAAGAGGCCAGTTTTATACCAAGAAGCATTCATAGAAATGCTGCCTACAGGCATCCACAATCCTTTACCAACTGTGTCCCCAAAACCTATCTTTCCTATCCTTTGACCCACACCAATATCTACCCAATTCTAAAATAACATGGGGAATGGGTCATTTTTACTGTATATTTTCTATACAGAATGGAAAAAGGTGAGAACAAAGGAGGTACGGGGAGTGGGGGAGGAATGGGATGT
>JAUUDY010138544.1:1076-13648 GCA_032361765.1 Panulirus inflatus
TCTGTAGTTTGTGATGTCATTTTGGTGGATCTGTGGGTTGGGTGGGCCACATGGAGTGTAATCAGGATGGGCAGGTGGTTAGTGAACAGTTCCAAATGGTCCTGTGTAGTGATGGTGAGCAAACGGTGATGTCTAGCAAGGTCAACTGCTGGATATGGAGGGATGGAAATCTGGTTAGATGGATAAAATGTGTTGTTAGTTTATGAGCAGTTCACCTCAGTATCCACTTGGGAGTGAATGATTTGCCAATGGGCACTGAAATCCCCACAAAGATAGGTATTGTGTACGCTGGTCATGTTTCATAGTTGGGGAGTATATCTGGAGAAGCATGTTTAGGGAGGAGGTACGTAGGTACTGATTATGATGTAGTTAGTACTGTTAAGTCTTACTCTTATGGATTGCATTTCTAGGGTGCTGTAACTGTCTCTGAACTGTTTTATAATGTAAGAGGTGCTGGAGAATAGTATGATATGGTAGGTGAGTGTTATGAGTCCTCTTCTTTGTCCCTCTTCCTTGTCTTCCATTATGACTGAGCTGTAGAAAGACTGGATCTGGAGGTGAGTCTGGTTTCTTGAATGAGATATGAAGATGTGTTTTCTGAGTTGGTTCAGTATTTCTAAGTGTTTGATTTAAATGCCACTAGCAATGGGTTACAGGATGTTTAAATTTGTTGATAAGGTTCTGTAGGTAGTATTTCTGAGTGTTTGTTTTAAATACCACAGACAATGAGTTACAGGATGTTTAAGCTTGTTACTGAGATTCTATAAGTGGTAGAGTTTGTTTGTTTTACTGTGAAAGTGTTTTGTGCTACAGGTGAGGGTGTTTGTGAGAGGTTTTTCGTAGTTACTGTCTGAGTGGCTGCTGCGTTTCCAATGTTCTGAGTAATCTTTAATGGCTCACAGTGATATGTAGTGGTGATATGAAAGAGTGCAGCAGGAGGATTTGATGGAATAAAGCTTTTTGGTGAAGGGCATTTGGTAATGTGGACTGAGGTATGTGAGGTCCAGGGTTAAGGTTAATGCCATTGGCTTGCACTTGTATAGGGGAGATTATACATGATAGCTAGAGAAAGGATGAGAGCAAATGAGGCCATTTCTTCATCTGTTCCTGGCACTACCTTGATAAAGTGGGGAAATGGTGAACATGTAATGAATAAATCATCAATTTACAATCACCCTAGGACCTCTTTCCAAGGGCTCCTGCAATCCAAGGCTGAGCTCCTTCTAGTAGCTGGAAAATGTGGACTCCCTTGATGTGACAAGTTCTTTGATGAGACTTTACTCCCAAAAATACAACCTCACCATAAGTGACTTTTCACTTGCCCTAGAACCTCATTCAGGAGTGACACCGCAAGTGACTTTTCACTTGCCTAGAACCTCATTCAGGAGTGACACCGCAAGTGACTTTTCACTAGTGTTGGAATCTTATTCAGGAGTGACAAGTTCTCCGATAAAAAAAATGCCCCCAATGATACAACCCCACCAAGTTCTTTGATGATACTGCACTCTGTTCATCAATAGATGTTGACACAGCCTCTTCAAGGGGGACTCTTCTCTCACAGTGTATCTATATTACTTAGTTGCTGTCTCCCACATCAGCGAGGTAGCACAAGGAAACAGATGAAAGACTGGCCCGACCCACCCACATACACATAAACACCCAAACATGCACATAGACATACCTATACCTTTTAACGTACACATATATTTACATACACAGACATATACATATATAAACGTACATATTCATACTTGTTGCCTTCATCCATTCCCGTCACCACCCCGCCACATATGAAATGGCACCCCCTCCTCCTGCGAACGCACAAGGTAGTGCTACGAAAAGACAAAGGCCACATTCGTTTACACTCAGTCTCTAGCTGTCATGTGTAATGCAGCGAAACCATAGCTCCCTTTCCACATCCAGGCCCCACAAAACTTTCCATGGTTTACCCCAGACGCTTCACATGCTCACCTTTCACCCTCCTGTATGTTTAGGCCCTGATTGCTCAAAGTCTTTTTCACTCCATCCTTCCACCTCCAATTTGATCTCCCACTTTTCCTTCTTCCCTCCACCTCTGACACATATACCCTTTTTGTCAACCTTTCCTCATTCATTCTCTCTATATGTCCAAACCATTTCAACACACCCTTTTCTGCTCTCTGAACCACACTTTTTTTTATTTCTATACATTTCTCTTACCCTTTCATTACTTACTCGATCAAACCACCTCACACCACATATTGTCCTCAAACATTTCATTTCCAACGCATCCACCCTCCTCCATACAACCCTATCTATAGCCCATGCCTCGCATCCTTATAGTATTGTTGGAATTACTATTCCTTCAAACATACCCATTTTTGCTCTCTTAGATAACGTTCTCTCCTTCCACAAATTCTTCGTCGCTCCCAGAACCTTCGACCCCTCCCCCACCCTGTGACTCGCTTCCGCTTCCATGGTTCTACTCACTGCTAAGTCCACTCCCAGATATCTAAAGCACTTCTTCCTCCAGTTTTTCTCTATTCAACTTACATACCAATTAACTTGTCCCTCAACCCTAGTGAACCTAATAATATTTACTTTCAACCATTCCAGCCAGAAACAAATGAAACAACCATGGGGACGTCACACACCACAGACTGATCTTCACTGAGAACCAATCACTCTCCTTCCTTCTTACTCGAACACATGCCTTACATCCTTGGAAAAAACTTTTCATTGCTTTTAGCAGCTTACTTCCCACACCATTTATTCTTAAGACCTTCCACAAGCCATATTTATCATCCCTATCATATGCCTTCACCAGATCCATTATTACTACATACAAATCCACGTTTTTTCTAAGTATTTCTCACACATATTCTTCAAAGCAAACACCAGATCTAAACATCCTCTACCACTTCTGAAACCACACTGCTCCTCCTATACCTGTCTTCGCCCTCTCAATCAATACCCTCCCATACAATTTCCCAGGAATATTTAATATATATATATATATTCATATATGGAATGCACTGAAACCAAAGCCTACAGCCAAGCCCCACAGACCTCTCTGTCATTTCCTCTTTCCACTTCACATGCCCTAGTTCACCCCATTAACACTGTGTTGCTCACTTAATACCACATCAATCCAGTTCATTCTATCTCAAGTATGTCTTGCACCCTCTTGCATGTTCAGTTTGGTTTCCTTCTTATCCCTGTGTCCTCTACTTTTGACTCTTATACCCTCATGACAGAAGTAAGCTGTCTGCTCGCAGATATTAAGATTGCATTGAAGCATATGGACAGGGAAATATTTGAGAAGCTGTTTACCTTTATTAAACTGAAACTGGATTATGCCTCTCAGTTTTGGTCATTACAGCCAAAGAAGCACAAAGACATGATTGAAATAGTTCAGAGTAGAGCATGGAACTCCTTCAAGGTGGCGGCCACAAGAATAGAGTCTCTTAACTAGTGAACTCCAGTACCACTTCTTAGCCTTTAGTGTCTCAACCTTAACATGCCAATAGCAGAGGGCAACTGTAGATAAGTGTTAGCAGAGTCTCCATTCTAATTACTACCACCTACTGCTTCTGTCTTTTGCTCTTACTATTTTGCCAAAAAGCAGGGGAAGCACAGAGTGCTTATAACAGGAGAATCTAGAGTTAAGAAGAATGAGGTATGTGAGTTAAGTGTTGACAAATGTTTTTGGCAAAAAGAGATTGTATTTTTGTGGACAGAATGCCAGTAGTCCTCATGTGGGTGAGGCAGAAAGAAAAGACAGCTACCTGGGTCAGAGGAGTGCAACTTGACAACCACTAAAGTGCTGGCTGTCACTAACCCTCCCAATATCCAGGCGAAGTACTGGTAATATACCTCCATGGTCGTTGGCTGCATACCGACTACTTCTTACCATTTAGAGAACTTTCACTACAAAAGACAAAAGAATATTGATAAAAATGTTTAATGTATTCATAAGAAACAGTACTGAATACTGCTGCTTTGTATGGGCACCACTGAAACAAATAGAGATAAATGACAGTTCAGAAGTATTTTTTATGTAAAATCATGAGGATGGAACACATAATTTACCATGAATGAAAGAACTGTTACTTTGTAATGTAGGCTCTAATAAGCTTAAATTTTATCACTATTACTCTGGGGGTAATTTGATACATGTAGCACTGCCTGAGCTAGGAAAGGCTGGTATGGACTCGATTGCAGGAAAGTACCAAGACCAGTCAGTCATCACCAGATATTCATAAGGGAGACTAGAGATGAAAACACCAGAGAACAAATATATGAGGATGTTATGGATTTGTTGAGGGGCTAGATATTGGGTAAATAGAGCAAGACTTACCAAAATGTAGGAAAGTTTTTAAGGATCATGAAGGGTTTCTTAAGATTATAAGGATATTGAGAAATCTAAGGAATATTGGTTATGTGTATGAAAAGAAGTACAGTTAATGGAGGAGTTTCAGGAGGTACAGAACCATAGGAAAGAAGTTAAGCAATTAAAAAGCAAACAAAGCCTGAGTGGTCTCTCTTACATATACTAGAGGCTGTTCAGTCTGAGGAAAGAACAAAAGTGCTTACAGAATCCATTGATGACAGTACTGGGCAGTGAATTGTAAAAGTAATGTCAGCAGCATTTCATATAGAAGAAAGGACAAAAGCACATATTGAATCCATTTAATTTAGAGGGCATGGAAGTGCAGAATGATCAATATCAATAGCTTTTTGTCAAGAAAAAAGGTCTAAGACACACACACACACATGCACGCACATTGACTGATGATAGTAGGGGGCAGGGAAGTTTAGGAGTAGTTTCAGCAGCAGATCAGTTGATGCAGAACATGAATAGTATTGGAGATACGCATAGACCTAGAATGATACAAACAGAGGTGCATAGAAAATTTGATTGGTCTTTTGAAAGAGAAGTTTATGGGCTAGTTGCTGGAAGGTTTAGAAAATTACAGAGCATATAGGACTAGTGGTTGCTTGCTAAAAGAGATTATAAAGAGAGATTATAAAGTGAGCAGACACAGAGATTGACACTTGTACACTGAGGGATCTTGCTGAAAAGTGGATAGCTCTAAAAGTGAAAAAAAAAAAATGGTATAGTAGGAAGTTGATAGATGTAAATCCTTGATTATTTTTGTCTTGGAAAATCATACACCAGACAATGAGTAAAGGAGAATGGAGGAGGATATGTGTATTAAAAGATTGCCAGATGCAATTTAAGTGATAAAGGAAAAGAGAAGAATTGGTGGTTGTAACTGAGACATAAGGGTGTAACTGGTTATGGTTGTGTGACTTGGAATTGTTAATTGAATAAGTACTTAGGAGAGCCAAGAAATTTTATGGCAAGGTGAAATTCAGTGGAATATTCATTAATTGTGGTAAAGGAATAGAGGGAGAAAAGCCAAGAGTATAGTCAGACGACAAAATACTGGAGACACCACATGTGGCAAAAGTATTGAGCAGCCTCACTAACTGCAGAGGGTAGGAGTCTTTGGAGATGGTAGTGTTAGACTGAAAGTAATGTGTTCAAATGCTGATGGATTAATAGTTAGTGGTATAGAGCTGGAATCTAAGGAATTTATAAGAGAAAGTGCACCTTATGATGATGGAGTCAGCTTACCAAAGATATAGAATCCCACCTATTATACCCAGAGTGGTTCATGATAACAACAAAGGAAAGAGATGGCAAAGGAGCCCTAAGTTTCAAGAAATATTGGAAGATGGCCCATTCAGACAGTGCATAATAGGAAGAGTAACTGTGGGGTGGAACTGCATAGTGGTGTTAATATTATATAATCCTCCAAAGAATTCCAGCAATAAAGAACAAATATACAATGTTAACAGTGAAGAATTTGTGGTTATAACCAAGGATGGTACATGAAGCAGTCATATATTCACTTCTTAGAGATGGTAAAGCACTGCTGATAGGGGATTTCAATTATAAAGAGATAGACTGAAGGGAATTTGGATTATCATGGTAACATGGAGTCATAGAGGCCCTTTTTTTTTTTTTTTTTCCAGAACCGTAGATGCTACACTAGTTAGTGAAACAAGTCTGTTGTTCAATGCCTGTTCCTGGTCTTCCTTATATACAGATATGACCTTTGCCCTTTCCCATTCCCTTAGCACTATGCCTCTCTCCAGTGACATCTTGAACAGTAGTTCAGATAATTTATGTTGCATATTTGTACACCTCTAGCAATTATGATGAAATTTCATTAGGACTATGACCCCTGTATGGGTCAAGTCCTTTCAGTATTCTTTTAGCATCTTTTCTAAATATCTGTATGATTTCCAAAAACCTCCCTTTCCACTACATCTCACTGATGTTAAGGCTGTAGTGTCTCCCAGTGTGAAAATACTTTTTAAATTGTTGTTCAGTTCCTCATATACCCTTACATCATGTACATTTTTTCACTTGGAATCCCTTAGCATGATTGATTTCTCATTAACTGACAACTGATTCCTGATGAGTGTATGGGAACATTTTGGATTTTCATTTCCCTTGATCACAATATTCTTTCCAAAGATTTTCTTTGTTCCTCTTTTATTACTGCTGTACTGCTGACTAGAATGCCATCTGTATCTTTGCCACTGCACATCTCAAAGCTCTTTTGCTGTATGTCATCTTTTTTTGAGGCTTGAGATCCCCATTCTCTTTTCCTTCATAGTATATTTCACAGGTCCTCTCAACACAAAGCCCTGGTTCCCTGCCACTGAATTCCATTTCCCAATCTACCTTACCGTAGAAATCATTGAGTTTTGTGTAGTTTATGCAATTACATCTCTTTATTTCCTGTCTCACCTTTGCTCTCTTAATTTCCTTTTATCACATTTTCAAACTTAAGCCTTACATGATTACTTTTTCCAACTGGTTTATCATATATAGTGTTCTCAGTATTCATGCTAGTATGTTGGTACACCTGCTTGGCTAGGTTAGGCAGGTGATCATGAGTTTAATAAACTGTTGTAGCAGTGTATGATTTTTTTTAAGTTTATGTTTGTGTATTTTATTATTTTATGGAGTTTAAATTGACCCTCGATAGTTTTAGTGCCCCAGTATTACACATAGTGTATGTGGGACATTCTATCAATGCATTCACCTCTGCTTGTGAGTTTTGGAACACATTCTTGTTTGCATGATAACTGGAGAACAGTGCATGTTAGAACATTTATACTTGCACCCTAAGCACCAGGGCTGGATTAATCTCTGTGGGGCAAGGTGGCCCATTCCCCCTCAGTTAAAAACAGTACATGAATTCTGGTATTTGATTTGTTTTCACATATGGAAAAAGGAAAGCATGGCATTTATGTGCATAGGCCCCAGGAGGTATTATATGATCTTAGGCTTAACTTATGATGGGATAAAACTCTCTTCATCTCATGTGTGTAATGAATTCCATGTTTGTAATTACCTATTTTCATGGTGCAGGGAGAGAGTTCTACACTTCTGGGGCTCCATTTACAGCTTCCCTGTGCCATCAAGTAGCCTTTTAAATCTTTGTTAATTGCCAGCATTCGCTACCTCATTGGTTAACTTATCCCAACTATCCACCACATAGACACTAATCCAGTACTTCGTAGCTTTCTTGTTGTAGCTAGATTTTTATCCAGCTCTTTGTTAAATCCTCTGGTTACTTAAGTGCTCCTTCTCTTGAAACACTTCCCTGTCAGCATCATTCAGCTGATTTAGAAACTTGAAGGCTGTTATCAGGTCTCTCCTTTCTCTCCTCTCCACCATGGTAGACAGTTTTGTAAACCTCAGCCTTACCCTGAAACTCAATTCTCTTAATTCAGGCACCATCTTAGTTACTCTTTTTAGTACTCTCTCAGTCAGATCTTTGTGCTTCTTTTGGGTTTGATGACCAGATTTGTGAGACAGTCCAGTTTTGGCGTTGTATACAATATGTAAGGGATAAGTTTATAAGCATGTCTTTGTCCATATATTTGTGTGATTCTTGTATTTACCAGCAGACAGTTTATCTCTTTCACAATTACCCTAATGAGTTGTTCTTGCAATAAATTGGGCAGTGTGTCAACCCCAAGATCTCACTCACATGCAGATCCCTTTAATTCATTTCCTTCTTGTAATAATCATACCAAGGCCTTCTCTCACTTTGTCACATCTACATCACCTGACACTTACTTGGACTGAATCTCATCGTCTATTTCTCCGACCAACTTTGGACTTTGTTCAGGTTTTCCTGTAGGATGATGCAATCATCAGTCTTTATTTCCTTCATGACCTTGGTATCATCTGCAAGCATATTTAGATATGATTTAAGTCCATCAGGCATGCCATTTACCTATACCAAGACTAGCAGTGGGCCCAAGTCTGCACTCTGTGGCACACCACTTTTAACCCAGCCCACTTAAGGATGTTCTTTTCTACTTAATAAGTTAGTCTTCTAGCCAGTGAAGGAATTGTATTAAAGGCTTTCGAGCTGTCCAAAAAAGCTATATGCCTACCTCTTTTTGATCAAAGATGCAGCTCACCCTGTCATAGAAGATTGGTTTTGTATGACCACCTTTTCCTAAAACCATGTTGCCTTCTTTATAGAAAGTTCCTCCTTTGCAAATAGTGACATTTGTTTTTTGATCATCTTTTCCAGTTTGTTGCATACTACACCTATTAGTGAGACAGACCTGTAGTTCAGTGCAATATATGCACACTTGCCCTTTTCCACACCTTTGGAACTACACCTTTCGCATATGATTTATTGAACAACATTTCAAGTGGTCTAGCATATGCCTTTACACATTCTTTCAGTTCACATGGGTAGATTTCATCAGGACCATGGGCTTTAAATGGATCAAATAGTTTTGATGGCTGTCAGTTGATGTACTTTCCGAGATAAGCTCTCACTTGATTTGCCCAAAGGGATATATGATAGCAAGCAAGGAAAGACAAGCAAAGGGAAGGATCAGCCCTCTTATAAAAGAGAGCCTGAAGTTTCAAGAAATGGTGAAAGATGGCCCATTCACACAATACATGATGGGAATAGTAACTGTAGGGAAGAAGAGCATAGTGATGTTATTATTATATAATCCTCCAAAGAATTGCTATGAAGCAGAATAACTATGCAATTATAACAATGAAGGGATGATCAGGATGGTACATGAATCGCTGAAAATACTCACTTTTTAAAAACGGTAAAATACTGATAATGGGAGATTTCAATTATATAGAGATAGAGTGGGGAATTTGGATTCTCATGGTGATAGGGTGTCATGGAGACGTACCACTGGGCATACTAGGATAAGAAGGACTGATACACCATTGCTAGCTATTGAGAATGTTCTATATGAGATACCAGTTGGAAGAAGTGATAATGTAATGCCCAAGTTTGAGTATGTGGTAAAAGAGGACATTAAAAGAGCAGAGGTGAGACAGGAACTGAAGAGGATTTATGATAGCAGAAACTACACAAACCTCAGTTATTTTTATGGTAACAAAGATTGGAAAGAAGAATTTGGTAGCCAGAAGCCAGGGTTTTGCAGTGAGAGATTCTTTGAATTTTTTGACGTATGAGTTGAGGCATGGTTACCTCAGGCCTCAAATACTGAGGGAACAATAAGAAAGAGGAAATAATGGTTAATAAAAGATGTTATAAAGCAAAGGAGCAGGAAGATGAGTAGTGGCAAAGATACCGATGGCATTCCAGCTAGCCAGCACTTGCAAGGTATAAGAGAGCACTGAACAAGTATAGTAGGATAAGAAAGGAGGAGCAAAGAAACTTTGAAAAAAAATATTATGGACAAGGCAGGTGAAATCCAAAACTTCCATGAATTCAGGAGTCAGTTGTCACTTAATAAGGCTTGGGGGTTCCAGATGAAAAATTGAAGAGGATGATGGAAGGATATGTGAGGAACTGAATAACCAGTTCAAAAGTGTTTGTACAGTGAAAGACACTACAGCTCCAGCACAGGTGAGATGGAATGGGGAGGAGGTTTTGAAAATCATTGAGATATCTAGAAAAGATATTAGCAGAATACTAAAAGGATTTAAGCCATATAAGACTCATAGCTAGATAAGCCACTTGAGCACCAAGGGAATAGAAAAGGGCAAATGTCTTACTAAATATAAGAAAGGAGACCGGGAATGGGCATTGAACTACGGACTTGTCTCACTAACAAGTGTGGCATTAATAATCTGGAAAAGTTTATTACAGAGGAGAAATTTAAGTGTGAGCCAGCATGGTTTTAGGGAAAGGAGGTCATGTGAAACCATCTTCTTAGAGTTCTACAAAAGAGTGAGCTCAGTCCTGGACAAAAGGGAAGGCTAGGTGGACTGTCTGTATCTTGACTGCCAGAAGTCATTTGACATTTTACTGCATGATGGGCTGATTAAGAAGCTGGATCACCAAGCACAAATGAAAGTGAAAATTCTGCATTGGATAGATTATCTCAGTGAGAGGGAACAAAGGATGCCAGTTAGAGAAGCCTCTTCCAAATGAGTTGGTGGTGAGCAGCAGAGTGCCACAAGGTTCAGTTCTGGGACAATTACTGTTTATGATCTATATGAATGACTGTCCTGATAGTATGGATTCCTACCTAAATATGTTTGCAGATGATGTAAAGATCATGAGGGAAGTGAAAACAAGGAGGATTGCATCAACTTATCATGGGAACCAAACAGACTCCAAAGTTAGTCAGGAAAATTGTTGATGAAATTCAGAGGTCCAGGCCTCTTTTTTTCAAATTTCTCTGAATAAGCTGCTGGCAGTGTACAGTATTTAACAGTTTTTGTCTTTTGATGTTGAAACTGTGTTCTTTTACTGCATTTTTTTACCTTGTTTTCAGTGGGGTTGTTGTTCAAAAAGAGAAAAAATCATGCCTCACTTGCTAATAGGGAGGTGGTTGTCTACCAAGTCCACATATGAAAAAGATGTCTTGAATATCCTTTCCCTTATTTATGGGAATTTCTTTTGACCATGTTCACTAAGCAGCAGACATGTGGATAAATGATTATGCAAGTGGGGATGTGAAAGCTTTTTTCAGCTCACTTTAGGAGAAATAACCGAATATCAATTAAGATCTGTACAAAAAAAGGTTGTTTTATTTTCTGGTAAACAATGAAGAAAGTTAACAATGTTGGGAAAAGCTTTTGTCCATGCTTTTAAAATTTCTAATAACTGTGAGGAGGGGATTCTTTGAAAGAAGCTGTAACCTTTTTCAAGTAAGACTGAACTTTTCCATTTTTTCATCATTTTAATGAAGCACTCTTCCTGTTGATGTAATATCAGAAGCCATGGAATCAGAAAATCCACATCTTTTCTTTTTAGTGTCTTTTCATTTGCCACCGGGAATGTAGAAGTTTGAAAGAGGATAGAAAATGTCTACTATACCAACAAAGAAAATATCTTTGAACTATTTTAAGCCAAGGTGCATGTTGGGCTTTATTTTAGAAGTTCTCTGGGAAATTTTGTTGCTGCCTTAAAAGTCATCTCATGGAGAAAAGGGTTCAGTTTCATTTCCCAACATAGAGCTTCCAGATCAAAACCTAGTGCTTTAAAGAAGCACAGTGTGAATCATATTCAAGAATGCTTTAATATGATAAGCCTTTCGCTGGCTGACCCTTTCTTGAAAATTCAGAGTAAATCAAAACTTAATTATTAAAGATCAGTATTTTAGAATTGGCTAACTTGTGTGTGCATTAGTACTTGTCCAAGGGTTGGTTTGTTATGAGTTTTTTTCTAAGAAGAAGAGGCTAAATGATTCTAATGATTATAGAACATGGCCCCAGCATCCCTTTGATATACTCGTAGACCATAAGATTGGATCTGTTGGATGAGAAATTTTTTGACATTTCAAGAAGGCTTTTTTTTTTTTTTTCATTTTTCTTATTTTTTGTTAAGAGCATTGCCTTTTGGACCAAGCAGCAGAGGTGTTACCAAGTTTATTTTAGCCTCCTTAATAAGGTCAATATCACCAAAGTGGTAGCAGTGAAATATCTTGATAATTTCCTGAGTATCTCAGAAATTGAAAAAAAGGAATGCTTTTGGGAATTTATTCAGTGTTATTCCCAGGAAACAGGGTTCACTTTTTTAAATCTATATGTTCTGGAACAGAGGTTCTTATGGCATAGCCTTAACTAGTGATCTCACTTTGGTTTTTATCATTTACAGTAGACAGGGATTTAACCTTTACAGAATCAACCTTCTTAGTCAGAAAGTGGCATTTTGTCATTTATTAGTGTAAGAATCTCAGTTTTCAGAGTGTATAATTTACTCTTTTTTTGCTTTTGCTTCTGTAATCTTTTCTTTTTTACTGGTGCCTCGCTATTGGATGCGGCCATGATTCTCGCAATAGACAAAAATCAGTTTGTTAAACATGTATATATATAGGAAGAATTATCTAAGATGTTTCAAGCATTGTTTATCTTACGGTTTTCTAATCAATGCAAATTAGAATTAGTCAACTTGCTATCTGTAATTAAATCATGGAGTTACCTCCAAATTCCATTTTAATTGGCGAAGATGGGCTGTCTAACTAAACTGGATCCACACAAACACACACACACACACACACACACACACACACACACACACACACACGTTGCATTTTTT
>JAUUDY010138655.1:0-13647 GCA_032361765.1 Panulirus inflatus
CCGCCACTTGAGACACCGTCAAGTTTTCACTCCTTTTGTCTCAGGTGTAGATAGCACTGTCTTGTCCCTGTGCCTCACCCACACGTGGGCTGCTCCACCTCACCGTCCCACACACACACAACACCTAACCCACACGACTCGATTTCTTAACTCTGTATTATCCTGGTAACCGCCGAGAAAGCCTAGTCTTCTGGCAAAATAGCCGTCGTGAGTAACTGTAAGTACTCTCTCTCTCTCTCTCTCTCTCTCTCTCTCTCAATCATAACAACAGAGTCAGGCTACGTGCCGCCAACAAACCAGGTCACCGGCCACTGCCCCTGCCACTGAATAACTTCTATTCAACAAAAGTTCAAAACACAAACATGAAAAACACAATCACTTCACAAACACCGGACGTGACGCTGTACGGGCCTATTCCAGAGACCCTGGAACACACGGCCCCACCTGGACTCCAGTCCCCCTCAAGGACATAACATGATCATCCTAACCTAACCAACGTACGCTCTTCCAGGACACCACTGTAGCATTTCTGGAACTCCATTTCCAGTGCATTTACCAGCCTTCCAGGGTAAGCCAGTTGGGTCCGAGTGATCCAGTTCACCACACTGGAAAAGAAGAACCTTCAAAATATGACACCTCTCAAAAACCCAGACTCCAAGAAAAGCATTTCCACCATATACATTCAAATCAACACATGTCCCCATTGCCTGCCAGTTCAAATACTGTATTTCTTTATAAACCGAGAAGACACAGGCAACCAAATGCCCTCATGACCACTACATTATATTTACCGTAGCCTAAACCAGGTATCGACCCACCCCTAGAGGAGGATGAACAGCTGGGTTGACTGAGGATCGACTGCCGCAACCAGGATTCGAGCCTACGCGTTCGACTCCGGTCGGGTACGTGAATGGGTCGGGGGCAGACTACGCAAACCGCTACATCAGCGACAATCACTACATCAGCTTTAACCGCTACATCAGCGACAATCACTACATCAGCGTTAACCGCTACATCAGCGACAACCACTACATCAGCGTTAACCGTTACATCAGCGCTAAGTGCTTCATCCATTTATCTAATCTCGACAGAAAATTGTCGAAGAACTCCTTTCTTGAAAGGGTCCTGGCGTTACCCTAGGACCCATCTTCCAGGAGCCAATGGTGCACTACTTGCCGTAACAGGGAAATAATGGACTCCTTTGGCTTCGGAAGTTCTCTGACGAGACTGTCTATACTCCCACTGATACACAGCCACGATAAAGGTGACTTTTCCCTCGCGGTGAACCCTCTAAGCAAGCGGCGGAGTCCGGTAACACCTGTCATGTAATCTGAACATGAACAGAACGTAAGGGTAGCCAGTTGGAATAATGCCTCAAAGTCGGGTCACCACAAGACGCACTATACGTGCAGTCACCGGACTTTGTTCCTAGAGTGAGAAAGACGCGTCACTCCAGGCGTGCCCATCATGCCACACCACGTCGGGTGTGTTGCTGTTATCATTCATCGCTTGTGTTGTTAAATTACATTCCCGGGCGCAAAGGTGGTGTGCTAGTAGTAGTAGTAGTAGTAGTAGTAGTAGTAGTAGTAGTAGTAGTAGTAGTAGTAGTAGTAGTAGCAGTAGTAACAACAACAATAATGATGATGATAATAATAATAATAATAATAATAATAACAACAACAACAACAATAATAATAATAATAATAATAATAATAATAACAATAATAATAATAATAATAATTTTCCAAATCTATTTCCCGCCTTAACGTGGTAACGTTACACTCCTTAGTTGTCAAGTAAAATACAATAGTCAGGCCCCAAGTACTGCTCCATGGCTCATACTAACTGCTTCAAATACCCTGGTTCAGCCCAGTGACAGCACGTCGCCCCTCGTATACCACATCGATCTAATTCATTTTTCCAATGCACGCCTCTCAACCTCCTGAATGTTTAGAAAGAGCAGCAAGCGGGCGAGAGGGTGAAGTGAAGGAAAGTCAGAGAAGTACAAGGGGAAGCTAGATAACAAGATCTGATGATAGGACAGTACAGTAGAGAGGTGGACATGGGAAAGGAATAGGATTTGGGGAATAGGTAAGGATGGGCTCAAAACAAGGAAGACAATGCAAGGGTTAAGAAGCGGGAAAAATACAAATAAAACATAGACAAAATGAGAAAGATGGAGTAAGAGAGGAGGAGGAGGATAAAGATAGAGATCTCTCCCTCTACATATTTTCAAAAGGGAAGATCTACATATGTTCATGAAGGAAGGAATGAGAGAAGGGGACTTTGAAATACCCCTCTCATCTCTCTACAGACCAAATTCCATATTTATCTTTCCTCCTTTTACGCTATTCCTTGCCCCCTTTCCTCTCCCGCCCTCTTTGAGAAAAAGGAAGTGATAAGCGAGAGGAAGCACACCCACACAAGACCTCCAACCCTTTCATCGTGTGTTATCTGGAAGGAAGGAAGGAAGGAAGGAGGGAGGGAGAGGCGTGGTAACTGTTTCATGACGACCAAACTGTCCCTCGGGATTATCGGCCGGCGAATTAAACACACTAGCTCGAGGCGTAGGGGATACTGCTGCGTCCCGGGGAGGACCCCCACGTATATTGACGGAGTCGTTGCTGGTCCGCCCGCCTGAGTCCTGGATTCTGCTGGTGGCGGGAGGAGTCCACCACAGACACGCAGAGTCCCACAGAGCAGAGGCGGAGCTGCAAGAGGTTTTGTCACACGAGATGACCCATACCTTACCTCGACACGTCTGGGTTTCTCAACTCAAAGAGATTCTGGTGTGTCAAAACTGGAAAATAAATGTTTGTCACCTAAATCACTCTGGACCAGTGACCCGTCACCCTGGGAGACCTGGCACTCAGGACCCGGGATCTGTCATTCTGGACCCAGAACCTGGCACTCAGGACCCGGAACCTGGCACTCTGGACCCGGGATTTGTCATTTCGGACCCAGATCGTGGCACTCACCTTGGACCCTAAACCTGGACCCGGTGCTGGGAAACCCTCCTGTAAAATTAGGACCTAACCCTTCAAAGTCTTTTCCACCCCATCCTTCCACATCCAAAGCGGTTTACCCTTCTTGCTTGTCCCCTCCACTACGGACACGCGTTCCCTCTTTATCAAACTCTCCACACGCATCCTCTCCATATGTCCAAACCATTTCATAACCTCTTTATCCTCTCCTCACTCATCCTCTCCAAAGGTCCAAACAATATCGTCACGCCGTCTTCAGCTCTCTCCATACCCTTCTTATTAACACACTCCCTCTCTTCCTCGAGCAATCCTCCTCACACCGAATACAATCCTCAAGCATTTCATCTCCAACGTACCCACCCTCCTCCTCCGTACTTTTCCATCAACGCAACACCGGTGGCACGGCCCCCTGACCACGAAGATATGGTGTGAGGGCGAAGGGCCTTTGACCTGACCTTTAAGGATAAAATGTAAAAGGCCGGGCTATTACACACAAAGGGTCGTAGTTACGGGTCGTACTGTCAAAAATACAATAATGTCACTAATATCTCTTCAATCCATACCATACTGAATATCACTTCCAGACAATGAGGAGGAACGCATGAACGCCCTCAAGTTCTGTTTCTACCAATAAACTAAACAAAAAATGACCTAAACCACAATAAACCAACAGCAAGCCACTATGCACTGCATAAGACATCCGGTTTCTCAATGAAATGGGCGTTGGTATGAAAGACGTAAACATTCCTCTCAGAAAAGAGAGATGTTTGAGTCCCAGTTGTCTGTGGTCAGACTTCAGGGCTCAGATCCATTATTTTCAGGTCGTCTGGTGCAATGCCTGGCCCAACAAATCATAGTTCCCGACACCTGATGCGTCTGACAGGTGACTACCTGAGATTATATGACCTGTTCTTAATGCCACCTGGCCGAAGAGTCGTGTCTTTGGCGTAGACAAACTCTTCTCAACATCAGAATGATCCCAAAAACTTATGTATTCAACCTCCTCAGACCTACGAGTACTTTCTACTCCACAATATATCTATAACATTCTACTTAGAAATACAGATCATACATCATGCCTAACAAGTAGAACCACATCCACAACTACTCTACTGCTTTCATTGAACTTTTTACTAAAAGCCATATACTTTCTGATCTCCCGAGCAACGTTTTAGTTTCCATTGTGTGTAATAACTGCGCTGTGAGCTGAGATGCCCCTGTGTCCAGTGTTTTCTGTTATGTTTTCCATTCGAAAGCCTTGATAACACAGCATTCACCCTAATTCTATTTTACCACAAGACTCAGTGCTCACTTGTC
This sequence comes from Panulirus inflatus, assembly GCA_032361765.1. NCBI lineage: Eukaryota > Metazoa > Arthropoda > Malacostraca > Decapoda > Palinuridae > Panulirus > Panulirus inflatus. Next base: position 4,302 of record JAUUDY010138655.1, read on the forward strand.
TAGCTAACGGGAATCTGATGACAAGGGAAAGGCTCGGGTCATCTTACATGTCCTTCATCACTGTAAACTTCTTGATAGTCTCTGTTACCCTTATGTTTCTTCCTACTACCTACCTTTGGCTTCATAGCATACCTAACAACTTAGAAATTATTACTCTTAATTGATGTCGTTTTCATCTTAACCATTCTAGTTTCTAGATTACGTATTTTAGAAGTAATACTCTTTCCATGTTCATGACATTTAGATCAATGCAACGAGGTTTTGTACCCCCTCACACTGGCAACAACTGGCAACACTTTCAGTAGCTACCCTTTTATTACTGATTTCTCTTTACAACCTGCTGTATGGATCACAAGAATACAATTAGATGTATTTACCTTCATCTCTTACAAAAGACTGCAGTTCATTTTCGATTACGCTGTGGGCGATCAGAGTGAGCAGAGTAAGGCAGCCGGCGGAAAATATCCTGACCTTAGTAGGTGTGGTCATGATGGTGGAGGTGATGGTTCTGGTGACGGTGGTGGTGGTAGTGGAGGGGGTCTTGACGTTAGTGATGGTGAGGAATGAATTACAAGAAAATTTACTAAAACGTGTAATTACTTTACTTTTCTCTTAGAATTACATTTACGAAAATTTACAGAAATACTATTGAAATAATGAAGCTTCAGCGTCCTGTGATAAATTATAATACATTATAAACGATTCCTTAAAATAAGTCTCAAATATCAAAGTGGTCGTTCTGTTAGCTGCATTAGAATCCTACAACGCTGCTTGATGTAAAGGACGTTACGTAAAGTTTGATCTCATTAGAAGGTAGAACCGTGACCTAATCTGACAGAGCGCAGGATATAAACAACAACAGATAGTATCTAAGCCTATTCTCACCATAATCAAATGCAATAAACAATAACAATGTGTTCCTCCAGTACGACATTACGATCCTTGAGCAGGACAAAGGTACAACACTAAATGGATCCAAATAACAGCCAACGACACAACAATGTTTGGTGTACATAATTTGTATAAAATAGGAAGCAGCATCCTACCTCCTAGGCAGATATTTCCTTTGACGTCACTTCATCTACTCATCCAGCCAAGAAACTAACTACTTATAATCTTCTCTTTCACCACTTAGCCAAGACCATATACAGAAACTCTAGACTGACAATAGCTAGCCCACTGCATCTATACTGATGGTTCTCGTGACTCTGCCACTGCAAGGGCAGGCAGTGCTGTCATTTTGATCCAGCCAAATGGTAATAGATTGGAGAAAAATGTTAGAATAAACAACTGGGTATGTACTCTACAAACTGGATTGTCCGTCATACTTATCGCTCTTGAGCAGGTAGAAATCACTGCCACAGACAGTTTCATTATCTCTGATTCTTTATCTTCAATTTCCCTTAACACCCTGAGGTCAGAATGTAACGTGCTGGTCTCTGAAGCCAGACAGATATACTCAAACATTATTGCTCAAGGGATTCGACAATAGTTTTCGTAGATTCCTTCTAATATAGGCCTCCGTGAACACGACAAAACTAATGCTTTAGCCAAACTTGCACTCAGTAAGGGTGATGTTGAAAGCAACATTGAGTTGTCAATTAGAATCCTCAAAACTGTAATTAGAAAGGAACTAACTGACCTCCTTGAAGCACGAAGACGAGTTCAGATAAGCACAATTAGGAACATTTTCCATCACAGTGAAATGTGTAAAGTGAAACATGCATATAGAAAAAGTATAAGATCAGATTACATAATGTTGTAACTGCTAGACTAAAGCTAGGCTTTAGGTACTATTGGCGTTTTGGCCTATCTTTAGATGTTAACCGTGTAAATTGCAAAGTTTTTGGTCAAAGCTTTGGTCACAAACTAGAACACTATGTTAATAACAAGATAACTGAAATTTTATATTTGTATCCACTTTTTGCATCTACTCGGTAGACCTTAACATATGAAACTATGTAATGTATATACTCAAATACGATTTGTAACATCTTATGTAATATCAACCCTCTGATTTCTGAGTAAGATCCTTTGTAACCGCTGTAACCCTTTTGCGCTACCACTCACAGGATGAGAGTGAAATGTACAATAAATTTGCCAGGGTTACCGGCACAAATCAATCAAATCAATCACTTGAACTTGGCGATACGTTCTTTGAACACAACTGCACCTCCTTTGAACACAGCAGCACGATCCTTGAACACAACAGGAGAACCCTTGAACACAACAGCACAACCCTTGAACACAACAGCAAAACCCTTGAACACAACAGGAGAACCCTTGAACACAACAGGAGAACCCTTGAACACAACAGCACAACCCTTGAACACAACAGCAAAACCCTTGAATACAACAGGAGAACCCTTGAACACAACGGCATGACCCTTGAACACAACAGCACAACCCTTGAACACAACGGCACGACCCTTGAACACAACAGGAGAACCCTTGAACACAACGGCACAACCCTTGAACACAACAGGAGAATCCTTGAACACAACAGGAGAACCCTTGAACACAACAGGAGAACCCTTGAACACAACGGCACGATCCTGAAGCAAGATAGTACGGCTGCGGCCCTCAAGTATGACGGAATGATTCTTGAACAGGATAGGATGACCCTTGTGCTTGATGACTTGGCCTTTGACCTGACAAATAAGCCATGCCTCGTACCGTGGTTAGCAAGAAATTAAGGATTTACGTCAAGAATCGTTGACGTGTAATTGGCTATTTTTGTACATTACAGAGTCATGCAGCATGAAATTTGAGCTTTAAATGTTATACGTAGCGACACTATTGCCCAATGAACATTGAATGGTACATCTAATCACTCTTTTTCTGCTAATGTTTGGTTGGTTGTTCGGGCTTCAGGCCTCTCCCATCGTCAATTAGGCAGTCATTGTCAAAGAACATATACCAAATATACCAACCAAAAACTCCTTAACATTCTTAAGTGTTGTGGATAATATTCCAAGGCCATTTGCATTCTCACTCTTGCATGGGGTCCATGGATTTTCTGCTGAAATATAGCAATCTTATATATTCCAAAATACTTGCACTTTATTATACAACGTGGCATTAGTCATCAATATACGATAACTATAAATCACAGGGAAAGCATTACTATAAAAGTTTTCGGCTGCACAGCAGAAGATGCATGACTCATGGTCATTTACTAGGAACGAATCCTAGTTCACCCAGTGTTGACGGCCCTGTTCTCTATAGTCAGGAGGAGATACAAAGCTCTGTGTTTTCGATAAGAAAACGTGGAGCATTTAGAGAAAAGTCGTATCTATAATGGTGTATCTTAAGAGTTCCCATTGATCTGTAAGGGTTGAAATCGAAGATTTTCGATTATCTGCGTAATGTCAGATGAAAATACACGTTATATATAGGCTGGAGACGCCCACCGCTAGCCGTGGGGTCATAAACTTGAATGTGTTTCCATGACAGCACAAGTCCGCTAACCCTGTAGAGTACGTATGGTGAGCAATGAGGTGCCAACTATTCATTCCAGTCAGAAACATGGTCCTTCCAAGAGAGGTCGAGTCTCTACTGAGATGATTGAATATAATAATGACACTGAAGATTCTCCACCCAGATGGATAGCGCACAGATCACGGTAGGGAAAGTAATCCACACGGGTTATCTCGAAAGAGGTGCACCTGCCAGCGTCTGTGATGCTGGTGTGGTTGGTGGAGATGCCACGTTAAGGTCTGAATAACATAAGCTGTAGCTCCCGAAAAGAATGCATCCACAAAGGATCCAGATATGGTTACAGTTGCCACGGAAGTAGGACGCCCGCACATGGAGGAACCCCAGTTGCCAGACGATGTGACGAAGACAGAAGATTATGAAAAATATTCTTACTAATCCCACCAGCTATCCTCCCACCAGCTGTCTTGGTGGAGGGAAGGTTCTGGTCACTTGCGCCAGGAAAAATGTGGCTAGTGGGAGAGCGAAAAGTTAGATCACCGCTCCATGGGAGGGACTGTTTCCGGATAAGTTCTACATTCCACAATGTTTTCCCTGCAAAGTGGGCCGTTTTATCGGAAAACCAACTTTCTATGAAATATGTCAACGCTGGGCACAGGTTTTTGCAATGGGAACCAAGACCCTTCTATGTGTACACAGAAGATAAGCAAGAGGGAGAGGAACCCTCCTTAGTGTCTCAATTGTGGAGCGATTTACAATACTTGGCCACTAGTGTGTTCCATAAGACTAGAGGGAAACCTTAACGCTACCACCCACAAAACAGCATAGATTACACCCAGTTGATAATGATAAGGCCATACAAGATACGAAGGCTAAGCAATGTGACAAAGAATTCAGTTAACTGGTGGGAATTTTACTGGCATCACCAAAAGAATGAGAGAAGTAACATAACTGTAATCAAAATTAAATTGCAGATATAGATCAGTCAGGCAGTCCGTGGAAGAAAACACATGCTCTTGTCCAAAGCCAACTGGACATACTTAATGGCAAGGTAGGATTCAAGAGAAGGTGGGTACATGTAAAATTCAGCTGTCACAGTCTTAATGAAAGTCACAGTTCAAATGAGAGAAGAGACTGTAAGATAGACGAGAGAGTTTGGAGAACTGGAGGGATTCTTCCTTGGTTTTATGGGAGCACTGGATAGAGTCATTCAAGTGTCTGTGGAAACCATGGATAATCCTAAGACTCACATCGAAATGGTGCATTTAATGACTATGACAGTAATATTACATAAGAAGTTTTGAAAATGGATCAGAATAAATTTTGTTGATAATTTCATGGATCGTTAATAGTATTCGAAAAAGGGATCTTTTGATTATGAGCATAGAGAACATAACAAAACCTGGGTAGAAAGAGCGATGAACCAGCGAGGTGTAATGGCCCTACTCAAGGAAAGAATTAGAGTGTTAGGGAATAACATCATGTATTTTTGAATAGGGACGTGTGTTTAAGAGCTGCAGGCAGATAGAGTTGTTAATATTGAGGTGGAACATACATTTTCTGTTCATGAACTTCATTAGTTTATGAATGTTAGGATTATTGCAGGTGATTCTACGACACATTACACAGAGTTATTCCCAGTGATTCGAGTGATGATGGAAATAAACAATTGATAATGTTGGCGTTTGGCAATGAAATGTTCAGATGAGCTGGAGATAAACTATTCTCCCGTAACAGAGAAGGAAAATTTGAGCCTATGTTGGCGAAAAATGGTGAAGAAGTTGGAGTATTTTCCCAGCGATCGTATCATCTGACAAGTGATCACAGCGCCTTAGGGATACATGTCAAATGTATAAGAAACTAAATCAAAAGATACATAGAAAGAGGTATATACTTGAAGTAGGAGAACAAATGAACTGGATATATGAACAAATGTTGTAGATACTATACAATAGATGAGATTATGACTTTTCGAGATGATCTTATTGAGAAGATTCGAAACCTTTTTTAAGGAGTTTTGTGAAAGAAAATGAAGAGGTAAGTTCAATAAAAAAGATGTGATATTACAACTCACATTGTAAAGAAGCCAACATTACTCACATTGAGTAAGTTAAGCAATATGGGAATATCGAAGACCTCAAGATGTAACAAATAATAACAGCTAGAGGAAGTTAAGAGATGAAGCAAGTGAGAAAAGAAACATGACAAGAATATATCAAAGTTATTAATCATAAAACAAGAAATCAAAAACAACATTATGACGTATTAAGGAGCACATGGTCACATGTTGATTCAAAAAAGTTACTGATCAACACTGATCAACTAGCTGAAAGTGGAACATGTAAGTAGTATTAATTCTCTACTAGATAGAATTAGAAAGGAAATTCATAAGAAGGAAAAGAATGATTAAAATTTCATAACAGAATAGTCTAGATTTTAGATAAGAATAAAGGATTTAATGCGATCCATTAAGAAAGCCAAGAGTACAGCCCAGACGATGATGGGATAAACGTCTCTGTAGTTAATGGTCTGGTTGGTTCAGGAAGAACGGTTGATGGTGTTACATATACGTTACAAAAAGTAGAACAATTACCTGTGCATTGAAAAAATCAGTAGCGACGTCCATACCAAGACAAGGCTGAAATCCTGTTTGAACAATTACTGATATAATGGATGACATAACGGGGTTTCAAAAAGAAAAAAAAAATGTGTGAATGGTTTAAAAAGGAAATGATCAACACAGTACCATTTCAAACTTTTTAATCAAATCATGCAGACAAATTTTCAGTTTCTATCGACTTTAAGGAAGCATTCAGTAGATGACCGCTACTATTGGAAAAACTGCCGAATATAGAAATGGAAGAATGAATCCAAAAATGGATAAAGATTGATTAAACTAGGGAGAAATGCCTGAGTACTCAGGAGAATAGGATGTAAAATTAGAAGCCCCACGGGAGGGTAGTGCTTAGTTCTACCTTTTACAGCGTTATTTTAAATATCATTGCAGAGGAGGACCTCCCATCTGGTAGGAGAAAATATATATATATGCTGATTGTATTGTTATTATAGGAAGAAAGCCATGTTTAACAAGAGAAAGTTAAGGGAGTAGTTAAAGGCTAGTGATCATTAAATGGAATGGGCAATGGCATTTAGATATTTGGTTATGATGCTTGGAAAAAAAGATGACTGAAAAGATGAACTAACTTAAAGAGGAAGTAGAGAAATATGCAATGTTGTAAGACTAATAGTGCGTCAACTATAGCTATGAACGACATGTAGTTTTCTCCAGGATTGGCCTTAGTTACCAAAAAAAAAAAAGGCGGGAAAAGAAGGTAGGATAAATCTTAATGCATCCAGGTGGACAAACAGAGAACTTACAAAACGAGGCTAAACCTGAGTAATTATGGAATATGGTTATCCAACGTAATCTGATATTACGATGTTTGATACTTAGATGTAAGAGTTGTTTTCATAGTGATAGGCATGGCACGCACACCAACAAGCCAAAATCAAAAGCCACTTCAGATGAAATGAATAAAATGAGAGAATAAGAAAAGCAGATATTAGAGGAAGAACTGAGCTGTTCGAGGGAAGAAAGAATCATCATGACGGTCAGTCACTGAGTAGCCGGTCAGATCACAAACTGTGGGAAGCAGCAGCCAGAAGCATGCCTCGTGTCGAAGCCTTGGGCATATGGACATATGAAGACAACTCACAAGAACAGCGGCCAGAGTAATGCCTACAGAACACAGAGAGAGAGAGAGAGAGAGAGAGAGAGAGAGAGAGAGAGAGAGAGAGAGAGCAGCAACATGACGACTTACTGAAGGGGATAATTGAATAGAGGTGATGCCGAGAGAGTTGACGAGACGGAAGGCTTTTGATTCCACTCCAGTTAACAGAAAGAAGATGGAAGAATCACCTTAGATGTTTGAGCAGTACTGAAGCGTTTAAAATCCTTGGGGATATGAAATAGCTCCTCACAACTCCTCTACAACACCCCTAGCTTTGAATTGTTGAATATGTGAGGTTTCAAGGATAGAGTTGATTGTATTACAGGTTTGACATGTGGTGTTTTGATACTGGACAGAGAGAGGAAATATACTCAGGACGAGAAAGAGAATGAAGGATAGGAGGAAGAGAGAAGTGAAAGTGAGGAGAACTATGTGAAGTAAATACATGATACATGAAAGAGATTAAGATAAGACATACGAGAGAGATAATCATTTATAGAAGAAAAGAGAGAAGGGTTCGGAGAGAGCCTGAGTAAGACCGCTGTTGATAGGAAAAGAAAAGGTTGTCAATCCATCAAGAGAGCGCAGAGAAAAGCCGGACACCAGAGGAAGGAAATTTAGAGAGCCAGCTTTTATGCTCTGTCAGATGCTTTGGAGATGTTGGTGTCTGCGACAAAAGTGCCGACTAATCCCTAAGAGAGTAGGACTATAGGCGAGTGTCATAACAGAGAAAATCACCAATAGGCCTAACACTACGAAATCCTTTTTGGTGATCAGAAAATAGGAAATGGGATTCTGAATATTTGAGGAAGCGAAAGTAAAAGAGAGTTTTAAAAAACTTCGGAGACTGCAGAATTGAGAGCAATAGTCTGTAGTCTGAGGGGATAGAACGATCTCCTTTGTGAGGAGGGTTAGAGCGGTCTAATTCTAAGAGGAAGAATAAGTCTGAGTTTTGATTCAGAGGTGAAATAAACAGGCAAGGATCGAGGCTAGTTCATAGGTACACTCATTCAGGTAAGAGATATTCCACCTGAACCATTAGCCCTACATATATAACTGAAGCTGATATAGTAATCGGGAGACTTTGCGGGAGGAAAACATAGCAGATGTCATAGGATCAGCGGAAGGAAAATGAGGAGCAGAATCATCCAAAGTTGAATTTGAATTGAGTATAGAATAAAGAAGAGTGGCTTTATCAATTTATCAGATGGAGAGTTAGCTGGAGGAGGGAAGAAAATGTTGAACTGAAGATGCCGAGGATGATTTTACTCAGGGATTAGAGAGAATTATCAGTGGGACAAAAACTGAAGTCAGCACATTTCATATTATGAGGGTGTGTTTGGCTTTATGAAAAACAGCTATGCAGTAATTCCAGGCAAAGTTTGTGCAAAAACTCTCAAGAATGACCGCTCAACTCTCTAATTGTCCGACTTAATGTTTTTAGGAGGGGACGGAGGGTGGGTACGCCCAGTTAGCAGATGTGTGAAAACTAAGAGGCGGTATAGATCAAACAGAGATCGAGTGTGTTAAAAGAGTGGTCGTGAAGGTTGGGAATACTTGATGGGTGTTTGACTATCTGTTCCAGGTCTTTACGAAACAGTAAAGTCCTTGACTCCGCTGGGATCATCCCGGATAGAACCCAGCTTATCGTTTTGATGCACATTGGAATGGCCTTGCATAGAGGATTGCAGTACATGGCTATGAAGAGAGCAATTCTTCATGATAGTGAGTCAAATCATCGAAGAGTTACAAATGTTAGGAGAAATTGGGAAAATAGTTTATGAAACATAAAAATCAGAGTTATATATGATTATATGATGCTGAACTAAGCTGTATCAAAGTTAGAAGATTCAAGGTCCATAAGATAGGGCTGGCAAGTTTGTTTTTTTATTACGACAGGCGCAAATACCATCTCCTGAGCGGAAACGAAGGTAGAGATTAAAGCTAGTGGTCTGATAGTGTGGATGGGAAGCCTTAGAGAGCTAAGTTGGAGAAAGAAGATCTGGTGAGGAAGTGGGCAAATGGTATTCAGCAGAGGGAAGGTTTGATTTGAGACCACGAATCTTACAAAAGTGAGTAAAGAAAAAGTCAGTTTTGGAGGTTGTGTCCTGAGGAGTGGAGTTGGTTTCACTCGTCTGATGTCATTCAATGGGACCTTGGGAACCCACCAGCCCACC
>JAUUDY010138766.1:0-22758 GCA_032361765.1 Panulirus inflatus
TCTTCTCCCACAACTACGGCAGTGTGGTGATAACTTTTTTCTTTCAACTTTTCTTAGGCTAAAATTTTGGACAGGTGTTCGATTTCCACAACAGGTCACATCACTGGTTTCATGAACATGGGCAGCTCCCTTCATCGCAAGCGATTAAAAATGATCATCACGATATGATGATGAAAGACACAATAAACCCATCCATCTACGTTAGGTTGTCAAAGCCTTTTGTATTTTGCTAAAGAGATGATTAAAACACCGTACGATAATCTTTTCCTTTTTGTATAAGTTAGACAAAGGAAAAAGGGTACGATTATCTCGTGTACAAAGTCCTTTTGATAATTCCACTGCCATTAATTGTTTGAGTAAACCGTAAACATAGACAAAGCATTGTGAAATAGCTACTACAAATTCAGGTACGGATTATCCTTTAATTGTCAGGATACAAAGCCACTTCCATAGAAGACATAATTGATCATTAAACGTTTCTTCTCATCTTCATTAACTTACTCGATGCATAAGAGTCTTATGCAGTGACTACTACATTAACCTTCAATGAATTCCTTAAGTCTTCTTTTAATACGAACTGGACATTGGATTGCCTGCATGTTTTTCTCGATTTAACTATACATGTCCGGTGCCTTTGTAGGCTTGACGTTGGATTGCATCGAATACTCAACTAGGGCTGGCCAATTAACATTGTTGTTAGTTGGTTGTTAGTGATTTTAACCTATCAACTGCCAGTGTCATTGAGGCCGTCAACGTCAAGCTGTTACCATATCTCCCACCTGAGAAATCCTTCAACTTCAAGTGTTAAGAAAATGAATTCGAAGACCACATTACGCTCTCTCTACAAAAGTGACCCGTCAGATATTACGCCAAACAACGGCAAACAAGTTTTGTGTTTATTGCACATCTAGCAGATGTACGCAGGGTAAAAGACGCCTCTTCCCAGATGGGTTCGATGAATTTCGAAATGTTCAGTACGCCACACATTGCCTTAGTAAAGCTGGTAAGCGTATTAGCGAGACAAATCTCCTAATAACCACGGCAAACCCATTCTAAAATTATTTCCATCATAGATGAAATGAAAACAATATCTATTAAGGAAAATAACTTTTCATGTCGCTAACAAGCGATACATTACAACATCATGAAAGTAGAGCTACCAATACGAGGCTAGACTAAAGGGCATTTCTCAGTGTCCTTCGTCCGTGGTGTCATATTCTTTCAAATAAAAAGGGGCAAGATACTTCTTTGCCCTCCGCACAGTACTGATATGATGCATTATCATTAGGGTTTTATTCACTACCACAGGTTTGATAACTAGATGCCTTGTGTGTTATTGTAGTTAATTATATGTCATGTAACCAAACTACGAGAATATATCGGGCGATCGAATGCATCGAATATCTGAAAATCCAGCATCAGATTCCTTTCCTGTAAAGACGGAAGGAAGGTCAAACCATTTAAATAGACTTCGTGTTAGTTGTTGTTATTTATTTCTCCGAGTCTTTTCAGATTGATACTACACAAAATGGAACATACTTCATCACAATTGAAGTGCAACCTGGACATATATATTTATATATTGCTACGAATAAAGTGCATATGAACGCGCACCTTCAAAGAACATACAAACCTCTTAGCGGTAGCATTCCCGCCTGTGGCACAGGGGTCCCTGGTTCGATCCTGGGTGTTGGAGGTTTGTATGATATATATTGCTACATAATGGTATAGGATTGTTTCCAATGAGACCCGTTTTCTCTTTCGTACCCTCTCAAGTACATCAGCTGCATTGTGGCAGGACAAGTCTCATCAGGATATAATGATCATCCTCACCTATACATTCGAATGTAGCTGATAGGAGACATAAGATGCATTTCAGAAATATTCAACTTACTGATATTGTATACGTATTGTTCACAAATGCATTTGGACTACAGACGATATGATGAGCGCTTCTCAACGTCTAGAGAAGACGTTTTGATTACATTAAAAAATAGGGAATCCTCCTTTATTGTATCCTATCGTATATTACCATGAATATCATATATGCAGAGAGCATTATTGGCCTTGATTTAATTCTGAACACCTAAAAATGTTCAATTCTTTTCTTTATCGATTGGTTGTTATCACATGAAGTGAACGAACTCAATGACCAAGGCATTCGCTAGCCCCAAACGCGAAACACCCAACCACTCGATGGTTTATACAAGTGTTCCTATAGTACCTGAAACACTCATAACTGCAATTTCAACCTAACTCTGTGTGCTTGCTGAGGTCACATCATTTGCATGCCACATACAGCGAGTTCACCACAGTTACATGTACATGTGAAGAATGTTGTTGTAGTTTTTATAACTTTTACAACACATGAATTTCTAAATTTAACTACCTTTACGTGCTTAAAAGCAGCCTAAATGCATGCCAGATTCATGACAACATTTTGTTTCTCTTACAGTTGCTGTCGTAAAAGTGTTTTCATTATATTGTATCAGCTTTCTCAACTACACGATCAACGTTTGTTAGAGAAGCACAACAGTGCTTTAAAGCAATACCTCTGGGCATGCCTCTATTTTTGGCAGATTGAAAACATAGTAGATTAAATGGAATCGTTTACTAGTTATCTAGCTAAAGCTTTACTGATGAGAAAATGTCGTGAGCATTCGGAATGATTCTTACCAATTAGCTCTTAGGGAAGCCATAGGCTCTCTGATGTGTGATAGATACTATGGCAGTTATGATAAGCGGAGGAAGTGGCAACGGAGACATTATCGAAGGCTGATTTGCAGCAGAAGGGAGTATGTCATAGCTTAAAAAAGTATTGAGCGGAATTACATTCTTTTTTTCCAGAAAACCCAGTCGTGGGCCACTCAGGCCTCCTGTTGTCTGTCTTTCTCACGTAAACTCATGTAAACCTTGCTTAAAAACACAGATGACAGAGCCTTGTAAAATTAGTTCTCAACGTATAGTCTGCAATCCTATTGCTACAGGATTTTCCTGATGGTGGCAAACGCCTTTTTGTATATATTAGGTAATGCTTTCCAATAGACATCTTTCCAAATGCTTTATCCAGTCTGTGAAGCAATCCAGTACGGGAATTGCCGAAGCGACGACGGAGTTATATTGTTTCCAACCGTTTCATATCATAGCAGTTGTCTGCTCCGGTTGGTTCCCCCTCGAGTGCTGAGGACGTCCAAACTCAACTCACCAGCTCCACTCTGGCTACTTTACAATTCCTCACACAGTCTCAAGTCCCACACTGAATCTTTTCCAACCCCTGGTACTTACCTCCATATTCAAAACAGCCTCAGAACATTTTACAGACTATTTGAACAAGTCTTATAGAATATATTATACAACCGACCCTTCCCCCCTCCCCCCAACACACACAAAAAGAAGGCATGGTTCCTTTTTCCCCCCCCTTTCTCTACCCCTTTCATATGCCACCGCCACTGTAACATACGTACTGGAGTCTCATTATTGGAGTCTTATAACTGGAGTCTTCGCCACCTAGCAAGCTTTAGTTTCCATACAAGTGAGAATACACTTAAATGCTCTTACCAGTGATTACGTGGGACGAGCCGTAGACTCTTTGATGTTATTAAAGACCTTGGAAGCTATATGGCAGGACTCAGAAGCTGAAGGTACATCTACCCTTGCTCAGGAACACTTCAGAGAACCGTGTGAAGGAAACATTTCTATGACCGTCAGGGAACGAGTGTGCACTCGGGTAGACAAAGCGAGAAGACGTGTGCAAGTCAACAGAGATTCAAAACTTTCGTTTTTCATTATTTTTCTCTCGGTGCTCTTGTAAATGATACTGGGATTCACAAATAGTCCATCATTACGCTGTAGATATCAAGTTTATATTTCTCAGTAAAGAAAAGGTTTCCTTTAAATACTCATTAAAAGAAGTATTTTTCATGCTGAATACAAATCTGGTGTTAAAATAACGTTTAGTCCTCTTAATGACACTTAATTAAGCTGTTAAATGAAGTCAATTTCAAAATATTTCAGCTCCATTGCATCATATTTAATGAGTATGTATCGGTAACTGAGAGCATTATGATATATTTCCATGATTATTTCAAGTATAGAAGAGTTTGAATATCTTATCTTTCAGTTTTTAAACGAAAAGTAATTTGAGCTAAAAAATACTCCTAATCATTCAGGGGCGTATCTAGGGAAAATAGCACCTATGGCAAGCACTGAAACTGAGTCCCTGGCTTGATTAAAATTGTACATACAGTGGATGTATAAAAAAATATATATACAGTCTAATTATAAACTGTTGAAGAGTTAGGCCAAACTTAAATTTATATAAACTCTTAAAAGACTTATGTGATCCAAAGTGTATCGTAGAAATGTTCATGCAACTGATCGTAGCAAAATACTACTGTAGTTGAAAAGTAGGCAAGTTTAATTTTAATCTCACAAAACCAAACTGTTCAAAATGTCAATCGGGTAATATATGTCATAAACCAAACCTGGTGAGTGGCGCCCAGGGCACCTGCCCTACCTGCCATACCCTAGATACACCAATGCACTGTTACAAACATCATAACTCGTTCACCAATTTCTTGTCCTCCATGTTTCAAGCATTATAATTCCCCTAACTTCCTGTTTATCTCTAGTGTTGGAACAACATAACTCCTTAACTCCACTGACTTTACTTTTTCTCCTTACTGTTACGAGCATCATGACTCCCGTAACTTTATCCATCTTTTATGTTACTGTTACAAGCATCATGACTCCCGTAACTTTATCCATTTCTTATGTTACAGTTACAAGCATCATGTATTTTCTTCCCCTCAATGTACTGCTGTCACCATCGGGTGATCTGTTACCTTAATACACTTCTTGTCTTCACTAACAACAGCATCAACACTTCTCTAACTCACTTCTTATCCTTACTATTGGGAACATTATAAATCCACTAACCTTAATGTAATTCCTATTCTCACTGTTTTTCCATCTAAACAACATACATGTGTTGTGAGACACTGTTATGTTTTCTGGTTTGTTTACCTTCACAGCAGCTGTCTCCTGAACAGAATTGCAAACTCAAAGTTTCTGATGGCGCTAAGTTTACTCCCGAATACCGCTAACTTACTAAAATGACATCGGAAAAAATACTCTTCGAATCCGATGAAAATTAATTGTTTAAAATTTGTATCATCTTTGTTATTCCGATAGGTTTCGATTAAACTTCTTGAATCACATTAGCATATTTTGATTAATGTTTGAATTTCCTCATTTATTGAAATGACACAAGTTTGGCCCTAAATATAAGAGGCGCCGAAAAACGCGCTAAGGCGCTAAATACAAAATGTAGGTGTTAGATATCTATGTGTTAGATATCTATGTGTTAGATATCTATGCAACCGTTAGATCTAACAGCAAAAGCGCTACATTTGCAACATTGCAAAAAAGCCAATTCTCCCTAGCGTCGTCGTCGTCGGTGAGCGACACCAACACTCTCGAATGACTAACAACGTCGGGATTCATTCAATTGTACTAATGAACAATGATGAACAACTTGTTAGTAATGAACACTAATGAACAACTTCTTACTAATGCAGTCCTTCTCCAAAGGAATGAGGCTGCATATACAAATACTGGAATAAAGTTACTACATAGGGGAGGCCGGCCCCCTTTTTTTTTATATTCTTTGATACTCATTTCCTAGTGACTTTAAACAGAGAAGGGAATAATTTTTTCTAAATAGATTGTTGATGGAATTAAAAAGTAACATTTTACCTCAATTTGACGAAAATTGAGTGAATCAAAACTAAACCTTGTCACAGTAAACAGTGTGATGTCAGGCAGAGCGACACTGGCTCGTGTTAAAGATGAGGGAATTGCCTTTCAAGTTCATGTTTGGGTTGTTATGAGGTAATAATAGTGAGAAGAAGGAGAGTATTGATGATAGACGAGTTATGCTATTGGTAACTGCAAAGATATAAAATGGGATGAAGTTGGAGAAGTTATGTCTCTCATAACAGTAAGGATCAGTGGAGTGAGAAGGTTAGGATGGTAGTAACATTTAAGAACAAGTGGATATAAGTTTGAGGAATTACGATGCTTGTAACTGTAAGGAAAAGAAGTACAGAGAAGGTGTCATGCTTGTATCATTAAGAACAAGCCAAGTGAAATTATAATGCTGATCGACAATAGCTTTACGTATTATAGATTACCAGTGAATTGTCATTGATAACATTAAGTGAATATTTGCTCCCTCTCTACTTGCTTGTTTATCAGTTTGATAATTATCTGATTTTTTATGTGGTATTCCTTCTTCAGTTGACCCATTAATGTTAACAAATATCTTCATTAGTACTCGCCTGGTACAAGTAGATGTCCTAATATGAATTTGAATACTTGTAAATCCTTTAGTTAGGAATCAACAGGCTTGTCAGACCTGTGTGAACATAGTTCACTTGTTAGTATGAACAGTGATGGAGGAAACGTGTCATGGTACATTGATCCTGGCCTAACACATCAGACTGCAGTTTTAATGATATAATTACTACATGGAGGGGGGAAGAAACGGAAAAAGACTTTTGTTTATTAATAATGGAGTTAGGTTAGTTAAATAGTTCATCTCTAACGACCATTTAAGGAATCAAAACAAGCCCTTATGATGGTAAACAATGTGTGACGTCACGACCAGCTGCAGCAGTAAGGACCAAACTTGAGGTAACTTCATGTTCATGGTTGTTCTGTATTAAGGTAAGGCCAGTCTGAACAAGAAGTGGACTGAAATTAGAGATGGTGTAATGTTTGTAACAGTAAGGACAAGAAGTGTAGTGATTTTGATGAATGATGTGATTTGTACAAGAAAGACAAGTGAATTCAGGTTAGAGTTTTGATGTGTCAGAAAGAATGAGTTAATTGCGGTTAGAGTTTTGTTGATCGTAACTGGAAGAACCAAAGATTGGGTTGAAGGTGCATTCACATCCAGTTGTATGGAGGACTACATTGTATGAATGCAGGTGGCAACAATAATACTGGTATAGTATGACTTACGAAATTGAAAATTGTTACTGAAAATCAACATATATCTTAAAGTTATTAAAGGATTTCTTAGGTTCATTTGATTTTGACAGGTTTCACATAATAATGTTAATTAATCCCACTTTTTCCGTGATCCTCACCAATGACTTATTTATTGTCATACGACATGGAAAGTTGAATATAGTAATTTCTCAGCTTATCCCCACATGGAAAGTAGTTATGGATACTGAGTGATTTTGGTGTACAGTGCTAGTGTAATTTGTAGCAATTACAGTTACAATTGCAGATCATGATTTGCAGCATTTTTTATGTTTTTATTTCATCACTTTTGTACGTTAGCGAGATAACATTAGGAACAGACAAAGAATGGCCGCATCTTCACACTTAGTCTCTATCTGTCATGTGTAATGCACTGAAACCTTAGCTTCCTATCCACATCCAGGCCCCACAGACCTTTCCATGGTCTACCCCGAACACTTCACATACCCTGATATAACGGCACAGTACTAATTAAGACGATGATATTGAAGGCTGTACATACCATGGACAATTTAGAGTTGATTAAAGTAGAAGTAGGTGAAACACTCAGAAAACTTCATCTTACCTACAGTAATAGCAGAGATACCAAGTAGAAATATATCCACATTAGATTAGTCTTCTGCTTGGGATTGCATAAATTGCTTGTATGTAGGGAGGGTGGCTGGTGTGTGTTTAGCCTCTCGGTCTGTTTTTGTTTCTTTACATTTGCTGGTATGTTTCTACTAGAAAATGCAACATCAAGATATATCCTAACTGCTAGGGAAATTAGGCGAGGTCTTCATAGGTTTTGTTGATTCTTTGTATTTCACATGAATTTATCTGAAAATTTTCCTATTAATTCATAACCCTTACTACTGTTGCCTTGTGTAATACTGCAGAGTAAGTTTGGTGTTCCAGGTGAGGCTTCATAACTCCTATTGTAATTGCTAAACACTGTTGGCATTTTGGAATGAAATCACTTAATATCCAAATTTAGGTTTGATGTAAGGGTGAAGTTATTGATAACCATTAACATTACTGCTTGCACATTGTGCTCTCACTTTATTGTGGTAAAAATTTATAAATATCCCATAAGTGAGACATTTGCAACAATTGTCTGTGCACAATTGGAACAAAATTTCAAATATCAAAAAGAATGCCTCTGTAATTTTGCTTGTGATTAACTAGAATGTATTTCTCTAAATAAGATTAACTGGTGAGGTTGCTTAACAATTGCTATGCATCCTTTAACATATGCTGTACTGCTGCCAGTTATATGAGGTACTCCAGGAGTATATTCAGGCATATTGAGATAGATGTGTAGTATTTTTGTAAGTTTTCGTCTCAAACAAATGAATGCTAATGATTATCAATAATATCTATTATCTTGTATGACTTATGCAACTTTAAAGATTATTGCATAACATGAGGGTGCAGATTCGTGCCCTTGACGTTTCCAAGCAGACAAACGAGTATATGGGAACACTATAGGCCTGTAGTATCTTGAAACAATTGGTGAGATGCCACTACAAGTATTGATAGCTGCATATGTTGCCTCAAGGGAGAGGCAGCCAAGTCTAGAATTGAATCTCACATGTGTGAAAGTTTTGTTTGAGGTCAGCAACCTTCTGAGGGAAATAAACTCAATAACTGTTGGAGAAGATTTGTCAGTAGGTAGAAAACCCCTTAATTGCCTGTAATAGGAGTTTTTATGTGGAAATACCAGAATTTCCAAATCCAGCTCTTAATTTTATTGCAAGAGGAAAATACGTTTCTTTTCAACCTCTGAAACCTCACCAAGCATAAGGAAGTGCAGGGTTTAATACAAAAGGGGTAGCGTGAAGCAAATTCAAGAAAGGTAAAGCATAGATAAAGTTAGGTGAGATTCTATCAGTTAATATTTTTGTTGTTATTCTGTCAAAAGATTACTCAAGTACCATATGCTGACATTGTATATTTTCCCTAATACCACTTTCTTATTGGATATGTAGTCAACCTGCCAGTCATCTTTGAGTTATTTTGAGGTAGTCTAGGGTTATGTACAAGTATGGTTGGATCAGGGGGCTGAAATGTCTTGTCGTCCAGTAAGGGTATGGGTAAGCTTCATTTGTGTAATTATTTTGGTATAACTTCCCAGCACTTCAAGATGGTAATGGGGAAGAACACAGTGATTATCCTGCTGGACATAGAAAATTTAGAACTGGTGAAACTTGCAGGAAGAAGTTATGTTGGTATAGCAAACTTTAATAGTTGCTTGTCATTAAGGAATTTGTCATTGAGAAGTTGATTGGTTGTGAAAAATGTAGTGAAGAGTGAGGAAGTTTGAATCCCTTTTAAGGTAATTTTCATTTTTGAAATATAGAATACTGAAGTGGAATTGATTTTAGGAAGAGTTGATATAGAAATATTACAAGAGAATTTTTTAGTCAGGAATGAATAGGGGTGGGAGAAAAAGATCAAAGCTGACATAGAAGGAAAGTGGTTCGTTTAAGTGTCATGTTAATGACCGTGTTTATTATATCTTCAGTTGTTGTGACTGATGTTTACAAATTTTTGTAATTATGGTTTATAGTGATGCACAGTATTTAGTCCAGTTAGATTAAACTTATGCATCACCCGTGCATACAGGAACATTTTACATCATGGCTATGCATGATAACATTTTACATATTGAAAAATTCTTTTTAGTGGTGGTAAGTAAGTGTGAAATTATATATCACTTCTCTGTTGTAGTTTAAAAGTAAATAGAGAATATTTCCAAAAATGCTGCATCGTGTCAAACATGGCAGGAATGTTGAGATTTGGTGATTAGAGATGATGATTCAACATAAGAGGGAGGAAGCCTTATGCATAAAAGAATTTGCAGTTGATGATTCTAAATGTTTTTATTTTCTCCTTCCTTTTCTAGGTTATATAGCCAGAATTCATCTCATCTGGAGTTTAAGCAGTTGAATGTAATAAAAGACCAAATGTAGAGAATTTGCCAAGAACTCTGTGTAACACAGTGATGCTTACAGAATACCTTCCTAGAGCACACCTCCACATTGGTTGTGCAAGTGTCATCATCAACACTCATATTGTTAGTGCAAGTGTCATCATCAACACCCATAGTGGTAGTGCAAGTGTCATCATCAACACCCCAGGGAGTTAGGTATTCCTGTTATTTACATCATAGCATGCTGAAACTTTTGTTATAAAAGCTATATACAAAGCATTGTACTGAAGATGAATAAACCATTGTTGCCGATATGGGTTGGATCTGTGGATGGTCATGAATACAGTGTTACATAATGCTTTCATATGACTAGTTATGCTATTATTTCTTATTGAGTTTTTCCTTTTAAAAGGAGGGAAAATATGCAGAACTTTACTCAGTACAATTTATTTAGCCATTTTACTTTAGCTGAGAAGCAAGAAATTGAATAGTTGTTTGGATATTAGCACAAGAAAATCGTTTCACCACTCAAGACTGTAATGTGTTTTTTAATAGTATCTGAAAAACCTTTAAAGCTCATGTTAAAGAAATTCATTGTTATATTCAGCATTCCATGGTAACTTTGTAGATGTGAACATGGAAGGTATCCCAGGCAGAAAGCAGATACAGAGTTCAGAGTGCCATGAATCCTTCAGGTGGGGAAGCTGTGCAGAACATATGACAGAGCAGTCAGGAGAGACCTTTTGTCAACACCCAGAATACAGTGAATTATTTACACAGAAAAGTTTGGTAGAGCTTTTAAAGAGTCACAAAGGAATCAACCCATTTCTTTGTCCAGAATGTGGTAAATCATTTAGTCGGAAAGTTAATTTGATACAGCACGTGAGGATTCATACTGGAGAGAGACCATATCCTTGTTCAAAATGCAGTAAATCATTTGCACAGAGAGGTAATTTAGTAGAACATATGAGAGTTCACTCTGGAGAAAAACCATATTGTTGTTCAGTTTGTCGTAAAGCCTTTCGTCAGAAGTCGAATTTAGTAACACACATGAATGTTCATGCTGGAAAGAAATCATATCAGTGTTCAGAATGTGAAAAATTCTTTAGTCGGAAAGGGAGTCTGGTTCAGCACATGAAAATTCACATGGGAGAAAAGTTTCAGTGTTCAGAATGCGGTAAATCCTTTAGCCGTAAAGGAAATTTAATTAAACATATGACAAATCACACAGGAGAAAAATTTCAGTGTCCAAAATGTAGTAAGAGCTTTCACTGGAGAATAAGTCTCTCAAGGCATATGAAGATTCACATGGCTGCTACAGTGAAAAGTCAAACAGAAGAAAAGTGTTCAGGAGTTCAGGAAGGGAAACTTTCTGGAGAGAAGACAGCTGTTTGGAATGGCAGGGATGAAACTTTCTTATGTGATGAAAGCAGTCAAAGAATTGATTACAAGAACTGTCAACCACTCCTCTCTTCTTGTCATGGTAAAGGTAACCATGTCCCGACCAGGTGCTGTGAAATGAAGTTATCCCATCCAACAAGTGGTGGGTATATGATGGACAGGTCAGTTGTGATGATAAACTGCTTTTGGGAGGAAGTGAAAAAGGAAAATTTTGATGGTTCAGACTCTGTGGTCTGGAAATCAGAAAATCCACAAGCATTTGAGGTAGATCATAAGTCTTCTATAAAGTTGGAGGATACTGAAGACTGTGTTTTTGTTAAGGAAGAATTGTGATGATAACCTCTTTCTGTTTGCATAATGCAGGCTTTTGTGTGTTATATGAATGTTTGCTATTTACAACATAATACCTTTATGTTTTATCAAAAGTTACAAAATCGGTACTGAAGCAGAGAATAAGGTGCACTATCTGGCTTACACAAGGTGTTACAAAAATATCTGATCTTGCCACTGTATCTACATCTTTAACTATTATCATGATACTTTGCTCTGTAATCAGCTATGTGACTCAGGTTTTGATCATATTGTATGCACAAAGAGTTCTATCAGTTTTTCTGTATCTTCAGATAACTCAAACTCTAATATGGCAGGACTTTATGAAAAAATGACATTCCAAACATCATGTTTTCATTAGCATTTTTTACTTCAGCCTGTTCCAAAGCAGCCAGAATACATATATAATCATTTTTTAAGAATGTATTTCATCAGCTAATACTGTCCCTGAAAAAATCTCTGACTTACCATTTTGAATAGGGTTATTGTTTTCAGATTTTATTCGCAAAACAAATTTCGTTACACATTTATGGTGAGATGTCATGTGTCTGATGACATGATTAGTCACCTCAGTTACACCTTGGTATTGAGAGTGGAGGGTTGCAACATTTGCTTGCTGTCCTTGTGTTTAGTGATATTTTTGCTATTTTGTTTTGGATAATATTATTCCTCTTCCAGTAACTAACCATGTGTCTCAAATTTATATTCCAGAAAAAAGCCCATGTTCTTTCTCGGAAGGAAGAAAATGTGCTTACAAGTGAGATTTCAAGATGTACTGGCAAGGCTATGTTCACCATTCGGAGGCTTTTTTCTTCCTTCTAACATTACTCCTAACTAAGAGCTGGGTCTGAGTGACTTAGGACAACTAGTAAGGCAACTGATAACTTAATGAAGCATAAGGTGCTGAGAAACCAATCTTTATTAGATTATCAGTCACCTTACTGACCTTTCTAGGTAGACCAGACCCAACATTTTGGGTGGGATGATGTTAGATGAAAGAAAAAACTTTGGATGGTTAACTTGGCCCAGCCAGTTCATCTTGAAATGTCACTTGTTGACACATTCTCATGCTTCCAAGCAAGAATATGGGCCTTTTCTTTTTTTTTTTTTTTTGAAAACTTCTTAGGACCCATGGTATTTCTCAGAAAAACAAAAAAAATCTCCAAACACAGGGACTGCACACAAAAGTTGCTTCCCCCCACTCTCAATATCATGGAGGTAACTGAGACAGCAGATCATATCATGTGTCCTCTATGACTACCATTCTGCCTGATTCATGAGACCCACACTATATGCACTATTATCTATAACTTAATAAACCATATCTCATTCCTGGCAATGATTTTCATGAAGTAGTGTGTTGGATATTTGTTTCTTGCTTATAGAGTAGAGGTTCTGTTGACTTTTTACCTTACCACTTTTACAAATAATGAACCCTATATTTTCTCCTGACATACAGAGCCCTCACTAATATCACTTTATTCAATGTTCTTCGATAAGATAAGATGCAAATCATGATACACAATTTTTATTATTGTATTTTTTAAAAACTACACCACCATTGTGGATATAATCCACACAACATCCAAATGGTATTAGCAGTGCAGAGCTAAACTTGACAATTAGCACAGAGAGCAATATTTGCCTATTAAAGATATTTTATTTTGGTAAAACCCTGTTTATTAGTTTTGGCTATCAAGTTACCTTGTTCTACAATGTTAATGTGCTTCGAGAATAAAAGTTGCAGAGCATGAATTTGAGGATTATATTCTACTGGACAACATTGATTGAGACAACAGAAGTAAAAAAAGGAAAATGTAGAGTTAACCGATTTAAAAGTAGGAAATACACTTGCATGTAATCAACAGAATTTATGTAAACTTCACCAAGCCACCCAGCAGCTATTTATCTTATGAATTTGATTATAGTACAGGTTGAGCATCCCTAATCCGAAATGCTCCAAAATCCGAAACTTTTTTGAGCGGCGACAGGACGTTACAAGTGGAAAATTCCACACCTGACCTCACTTGCTCATGCTGGGCTCTGATGCTCTGTTGGCTCCACTTGTTACAAACCATCGTCACCGCGAGACCTATGTTCTTTACTCGCTGTATTTATTGTTCATTCTCTGCTCTGTGGTGTAAAGATATTGTTGAAAATGTCAAAAAGGCCTGTACATAATGAGGCTTCAGTTGTTCATTCACTGACCGATAGTGAAATAGGTGAAATGGTTCTGAATCAAGGTGATCGTGATAAGGGACGATGAAAATGATTTTGTTATTACTGCATAAAAAGTGCCTGTAGACCTCGTGAAAATGTGTGATGGACTTACTGAAGTACTAGAACAACGTGCATTTATAACAGAACAAGAAATCATGTCATTTAGTAAAATCAGAGAGACGTATAAGAAACATAAATGGATGTTATGCTTAGAATTGGTACCCATCCCCAAGATATCTCTGTGTTTCGACCGTTTAACAGTCTTCCTCAGGAGATGCTGATTCCAGCATTCGGTGGGGCCACGTTCCCCAGCTAGTGATGGTCACCTTGTAAACAGTCCGGAACTTGTCGCTGCTCATTCGCGGTGTGGGACGAGGCGAGAATAGTCCATGAGGGCCTAAGCAAACAAATAAGAAAGACAGAAGCGGCTTACATTGCTACCAACGAAAGCGTTTACACGAGGTCTGTGTTCACCTGCTGGTCTTATCCTTGTATAACGAGGCAACCCGCTAACTTCAAAAAACGAACCCAGCCGCGCAGGTCACCTTGTGACGTCACGCGGCCCTGACCCCCCTCAGTTGCAGGAAAACTGTGAGGAGAGGTATGGATACTGTGAGGGAAGGTACATATACTCTGAGGAAAGGTATAGAAAGTATGAGCAAAGTGTAAGTCAATCTACGTTTTCGTTAGCCCTGTAACAGCACGTTTTCTTTGTTTAGGGAAATTACATGGTATTGTTAAGGTAGTTCTTGATTCACCATCTAACCCAGTGGTAATATCATCGTGTAGTGTGTTTAAGAGAAGGTTCATAATAACCTTAACAGAATACAGAATACAGAAACTAAATGTCGTAGCCAAAGTGAATGAACGAATAGATTGGATAAGTCGTGTTGGTGTTGGAAGCAAGGAATCAGTTGACACTGGAATTTGCTTTGATCCACAAGCACTGTATAAAGACTTGAAAAAGAGAAATGTCAGAATTACCATCTGACTTAACTGTGAGTAGGTAAAATATTCCGAAAGAGGCTTTAAATGCGGTCCTGTTGTGTCTGAAAGGTGTTGTATGTGTGGCTGTACATAATTTACCGTATTGGAGACAGTGATGAATGATTATCTAATGAGCATGATAGTAATGTATGTACACTGTTAAATATATGTAAGAAGTGAGGGATCAAGCTCAACACTTGTGAGGTAGAATTGAGGAAGTCTCGAATTTCTTTTCGTTGTCAGATAGAATTGAGGAAGTCTTAAATTTCTTTTCTAGAACAAAAGATATCTAAGTACGATTTGAACCCTAATCCTGATCATGTAGCATCCATTGTATAGATGAAAACTCCCCAAAAATGTAAGGTACAGAGATCAGCAGGCATAGTGAATTATCTAGGTAGATTCTTATGAAAATTATTTGATGTAATGAAGCTCATCCAACTAGTTAATAAAGATGTAGAATGGAGTTAAATGTCTTATGCAAGCTGAGAATTGACTCCTACAGAGACTAACTATGCAAATATAGAGATGTTAGCAGTTGTATTTGCCCCGACAGAGTTTCATTAGTATACATTTGGGAAACTAACCATAATAAGTGACTTCTAATCTTTACGGTCAATCATAAGAATCTAGACCAAACGCCAAATCGATTGCAAGGAATGTTGGTCTGGGGTCACCAGGAAGACATAAGATTGCAAGGAATGTTGGTCTGGGGTCACCAGGAAGACATAGGATTGGAGTATTATCCTTGGAGGGACATGCACATTTGCAGATTTTCTGTCAAGGAAACACATAAGATCTTGAATTACAGATGTTGTTAGTAACTGAGTGACCTAGTTGAATCACCTTGGGTGAAGGTTAAGCAATAATCGCTTCTTCCTGGGCGTGGAGATGCTTGATTTCATAACGCTGCCAGCTAGGTTGCATCCAAGTGTCATCCTTTATAAAACCATCTTTGTATGGCATAATCAGAACCTGTTAAGTATTACATTCTTGATGAAGGAGATGGCTTTCTTAACATTTTTGAGAATGAAGGAATTTTCATTGGCTTTCTCGATATTCGTATAACTTTATTGAGGTCTGCAGATGTGGGTGTACAAGTATTATATCAGGATTGTCTTAATATATACAGCCATATATAACTATGAATATTCATAGCTGCTGTGCCATACATCATGAAATTCACATTCTTGCAGGGTGAACGGTATATTGTTGAAGGAAAGCTCATGACAATCTTCACCTTAATGTTGACGAGGAAGTAGAATCTTGGTAAAAGACTGCATTATACTTTCACCAAAATGTGGAGATATAAATGTAGGATATTCCTCGCTGATTCATGCATTATTAATTTTGGAGTTTCAAGTACAGAACCAAGGAAATTGATTAGATATAAGATATAATCTGCATCGTTTGTGACGGAAGTTGATATTGATGCTAGATCTTGGAGAGTGTTCTTAGAAATGAATTAAGCCAACACGGTTAGGATATCAGTAATGCTCCAAGAATTCGATAAGTTAGTGTATAAAAAATTGCTAATATTGCTTTTTCTTGTATATGTACTTATGTTTCTTTTTTATTTATCTTGTCTTCCTTGATTTACAAAGTCTGGTAGGATTTGAGGTCACTGTTAAGTGTGCCACGATACATTTATCACATGCCTTACGTATTAGTTTCATCATCTTGATAAAACATCACCAGTTATGATTATTCATCATTGCATTTGAAAGTTGAACTAAGAACCCAACCTTGTCGGGTGATTAGTTAAACATAAGCTCACACACAGCTGTCGTGTCCCCTCAAGGGAGACCAGATGTTGATTTAATCTCTAACCCAAGACTATGGTTACCTTGGCCCTAGAGTGCGTTATTCTGTTTTTAATTCTTAGCAGTGTTAAAAGCAGTTGTAAGATCCATGAAGGCAGATTTTGTTTGTTTTTCTTGGTGTATTGGGCAAAACTGGGATGCCTTTACAGAGCCATATGAGTTAGGACTAACTTTGTAATAAATCTGGTGATATCAATGGAATCAAGTAAATTTGTCATAAGACAACATATGCGTGATGTTTGGGAGACGGGCATAATGAGACAACGGGTGCATTGTTCAGGATGAAGTTATTAAACACCAGGTTGTTACACTTTTAAGAGGTTATCAAGTACATACACAAATAGAGTCAGGTCATTTGATGTCGAGTTATCAGTAGTGGGGCAAAAGATCAGAAGGTTCCAAGACAATTGTATAGGACAGTGTCCCATGTGATACTGCTCACTGAAACAAATGAGTAGGTTTTCAGCCAGGCATAAAGGCCCATCTGGACCAATGTCGCGCCACTTAATTTATAGCAAGACGAGCCAAAATGGTCACATTCTCTGCAACAGGTTTTGGTCGGGATGTATTGAATGAGTTCGGATACATCATACAACACCAACTTTTCTCAACTCAGTTTTTCAAATGAATTTGGGACTGGACAATGCTGCTTCTTCTATGATATATCTTAAATTTTATATAATTGATAATATAGATCTTAAATTTTATATAATTGATAATATATACCCTATCTGTCTGATATCATGTTTCACCAGTAACATGGTGACTTTCTGTCTAGTTAAATAATCTGTGCATGGTATGATTACTTTTCTTTTTATCCATATAGAGTGTGAGTGATTCATCTGGGTAAAAGGGTTGCACTTGCATCATGTGTGAGGAAAAGTATCACGAATGTTCATTAGACTACAAAATCTGGAAGGGTTGACATTCAGCATATATTTGTGCTCACAACTATGGTTCTTCAGAACCTTTCCGATAACGATCATGGTGATACGTTGGACGCATCCGGTGATAATGACGCCTCCAGGGTAAGACATGGAAGCAAATGTCTGGAATGTATGAAATATGAAAGTGTCTGGTGTCCTCGGGCCGTGGTCCTCCTTCACTGGTTCGGGTGAAGCTGCTCCCAGTTCCTTCTCGTCTCATTAACAACCCTCTACGGTCACTCCTGTACATTATATATCACAGTAATTGTTTCTCCGGGTGTGCCTAAAGTATGAACTACATTTTTCTAATTCCACTCACCGTTGCCTTGTGAAACCACCGCAATATTAAGCGATTACTCTGTCCACTCGTGATAAGATGTACAAACGTTAGTTTCATATAAAGTTAATAGCCCATCAGATATAGTCATATAGAAATTGAACAAGATTTTTTTTTAAGATCGAGAGAGAAGGAAAACACACAGACAGTTTGTATAACATTTACAACAAAAAAATAATACAAATTCTTCCAATCAGTGACATGACATGAATGAAATCCTATGACCCCGGCGTATGATCAAGAAATACAATTTATTCGCTAACATATATATGCATGGTCTTTATAGGTGACTGTAGAAATTCGTAGGTGTATTAACTGCGGCCTCTGGGCTTCAAAGCACTTCGTACAAATTCTGCAACTCATTAATAGGAGAAAAACATCCCGCCATCTCTGACGGCGAAGGTTGATCCTAAAACAGGGCTGGAGGAGCACGCACGCGCCTCCACGCACGCAGTCGACGCTAAATCCTGGGAATGCTTCAAGGGACAACTTTCAGATAAGCTTAAGTGGTTACATAAAAATGGTAAAACATCAATGTTTATGCTCGACGCTCATGTTTATCCTTCATGATGCTAAACTTTCCAGCTGGGAACATATTTTTAGCTGAAACAACCGCATCATTCCGAAGGTGGTGGAATGTAAGACCTCAGCTTTAGGCGACTAACACAAGAGACAGGGAGACCCCACGAGTGTGCAACTACTTCCTCGTGCATAACAAATAGGTAATTACATGAATAATCATGTATAAACCCATTATTTCCAAAATGGTTTTAATTCCAGCTCCAGTAGAGGATAAATCCACCTATTCCCATGAGCATGATGAAAAACCCTGATTTGTCACAGTTGATCTATGTTGTTCAGTGCTGCACTTCATTACTTATACTGCCTCAATACGTAAACACTTTCACAGGTATTGAAAGTAAACAAAAAACTTAGCTCAGTCTTCCTCGGCGGCGTTGTGGAGGCAACATAGATAGTTTCCGCGGCGGAGCTGGTGCTGGAGGCAGTGGAATGCTGGGATAGGAATGAAGGGGAAGCATGGCAGATGTATAGAGAGTCTCACCAGTGTTGGCAGGGTCAGCAGAGAAGTCAGGCTTTGGACAGACAACAGCCCACCACTGAAGTAGACGTGGGTCAAAAAGTCTAGTTCATTGGTTTTGATAAGTGTGGCCAGCACTGCGTCGGTCAGGGCGTTTTGGTTCACGTCGAGGACGAGGTTCTCAAGGGCCACATTGTTGCTCATGATCCGACCCAGGAGGGCGGGCTCGATCACCACGCCTGATAAGTTCATGTGAGTCAGCTCCGTGAAGGATGATCTCTGTCGAGATGTGATGAAGAAGTTCCCAGGGTTCGAGGCTATGTTAAGGTGCCGCATCTCCAGACGCTGCAGGCACGGGCAGTGCCTCTGGATGGCCTCCACAGTGTCCCAGGAGATGGGTGTCCGTGTGTATTCTTCGAACTCGATCTCTAGCACGAGGAGTTTGCTGCTGACCACCTCAACGGCAGCCACGATGAGATGTTCGGGCACAAGTCTAAGTGTGAGGGAAGTGAGACATGAGAGGCGAGTGAGAGTCGATACGGATGTGAGGGACGGGTCAGTACACTCCATCATGAGGTGCTGCAGACGGGGACACAAGATGAGGGCATCCAGAGCTCTGGCAGTTGCCTCCCACAGAGACATAGAGGTAAGGCTAAAAGGGGCAGCATTTGACGACATATGCTGTAAATAGAGCAGAAGGTTACAGATGGAAGAGTTCCAATGACTATACTGGAGGCTTCTGAGGTTACGGAGTGAGTGGAGGAGCACCAGGGCGCCACCCAAGGTAACAAGTGGAGATTGGATGGACAAATGACGCAGTGGGGGACATGAGCTGTCCAGGTTCTCGTCACCACCGCCACGGGTGTCCACCCAAGGGTCAACGTCCTTATAACTCTTGATGAGCGAGTGTAGCACGTCCAGATCCCTCACGCTGCAGTTGTCCAGGTGCAGTGAGTGAAGAGCCCGAGGATTCTTCTTGATATATGATAAAACTTCAGAAGCTGCGTCGTCTCCAGAGACGTGGAGTGAGGTGAGGTTTGGTGAACGGTGAATGATCTCGGCAAGTACCCCAGACACCATTGTCACCCCTTCCAGGTGGAGGCTCTGCAGGCTAAACTTAGAGGTGGAGCCTAGTTCTTGGAGTAAGCTGGTGCAGTGGTCGTAGCCGAGGTGTAGCCAGGGAACCATCGAGAAGTCAGTGACGATGTTGAGGTGTTGTACGTCGGTCTGGAAGTGCAGGAGCAGCAGCCGCGTCAGCAGGAGTGGATCGTGGACGCTGTGCACGGCGCTCAGCACCTCCTCAACCACCAGCGTCCGCAACTCTAAGGGCAGCATCGTCTTCAGAGTCGCACATGTGTTGATCAACTCCTGCAACACATATATTTCCATATATGTTAAACAAAACACCTATTGAATCTTGCAAACCATGCATAGTACCTTCCGTTTAACACATACATTGCTTCAGGAAGTTAGTTACGAAAGCAACATTAGATCCACTTCAAAGTTTAACATTTTCACAGTTGAAATTATTCAGTTATAAGTTCACGAGAAAAAATAAAATATTTTATTTTCCCAAGTAACTGTACGATTCTGGAGTATTAAGACAAGCAAAAAGCCATTTGATTAAGACGTTGATCCTTTAACCTTGCTCTCGCGAGGAGATTTTACAGGACCACAGACAGGCTACCCCGACGCATGCACGTCTATGAAATAAAGGTTTTGTTGGAAGACCACTTGACCCCACTGGGTTAGATTAGGTCAATGATACGCAGTTATATTAACCCAGTGACAGCTGGAGGATAGAGACACATTAGCTGGAGAATAGTAATACGGTGGTTGGAGGATAAGGTTACACATTAAACCTTTCTGAAGTAAAACAGTACTTGCTTGGGTATAAACCATTGTTAGCAAGTAAATAGTCCAGTGTTAGTTTGTATATAGGGCAGTGTTTGCTTGTATGCAGGACAAGGTCAGTGCATTACTGAGAGAGTGGTTGTTGGCATGTGCATGTTGCATCGTTATCGTGAAAGATAGCGACAGATAATATATCACAGAGCCTGTCCGTCATCATTACACTGAGGAAGAGGAGGGAGAATAAAGGATCCACGCCTTAAGAGGAAAAAAAGAATGAAGGATACACGTTTTAAGGGAAATTGCGCGTCTACTCTGTAGGAATGACGTAAAAAGACTTGAATGAAAATGAATTGGCGTTTTTAAGTGGTTTACACGAGCGTACACTTGTTTTAAACACTTACTGATGCACAAAAATCTTTCTTTCTCAGCTTACCTGAGGAAAGGTGGTGTGTCTGCTCACTGTGAGGGCTGAGGTGTGGGCTGAGGTGACCTGGGAGAGGGCCAGGTCACGCAGGCTCCGAGGGTTCTTGTGAGGCGACACGGCCAACCAACCTGAGCAGAATGGCAACACCACATGAACATCATCCTCATCATGGCAACACCACATGAACATCATCCTCATCATGGATACGAAAACAAGAATTAGTAGAATTAACACAAGTGTTGATTATTAAACAAGATCTGATAAATATCAGTTAGCAACTTAGTGAACTAGGTGAGACAGCAGTACGAAACGTCATTTTTAGCAACCAATTATGACAGTCTTGCAGCAAGGCTTTATCAAGTTCCTTCAACATTATCAGCTAAGTAACTTCCCGTCACTATACAGTAACTTAACTTCCCGTCACTATACAGTAACTTAACTTCCCGTCACTATACAGTAGCCTAGCTTCCCTCACTATATAGTAGCCTAGCTTCCCGTCAGTAGACAGTGGCCTAGCTTCATCCACTTCCCGTTAAAACACAATTTACTACAACATTGTCATCGTCAAGACTGTCACTGGACAGTAACGTAGCACAATTTTACAGGTAGGAAACAAAACTGTCATCCGCAGGACAAGCCACCACAACCCAAGCCCTCAACGTAACCCACAGAACCACATATCAATCCTACCGCCTTTAACACTAATCCCATATCAGTCCTAACTGCTTTGAAATCTAATTCCATATCTATCTTGCCGCCGTAAAGGGTAATTCCATATCTATCTTGCCGTCGTAAAGGGTAATTCCATATCTATCTTGCCGCCGTAAAGGCTAAGCCCATATCTATCTTGCCGCCGTAAAGGCTAATCCCATATCTATCTTGCCGCCTTGAACATCAATCCCATTTATATTTTACCGTCTTGAACGCTAATGCCACATCTATCTTACCACCTTGAACGCTGGTTCTATATGTATATCTTACCGCCTTGAACGCTAATCCCATGTCTATCTTACCACTTTGAACGCTCATCCACATATATGTTACAGCCTTCATCGCTAATCCCATGGATAGCTTAAAAGCTAGCTAATTCCATGTATATTTTACTGCCTTGATCGTCCCATATCTATCCTGCAACCTTGAACGCTAATCCCATATTCATCTTACCACCATGAGCATTGATTCCACATCCCTGAATGATCTCATACCTCAGCAGGATGCAACACTGTAAGGTTAGGTTACATCTTCAGTCCTTGTGAACTAAATGTTACTCAGCATATGCTCTAGTAGCCCCTCTGCAGCACTGGCATATGTGAGCATATGTTGTAGCAACCGCCTGCAGTTTTGGTAGTCTGTCAGCATATACTATGGTAGCCTTTGCAGGACTGATAGGTGAACATATGCTGTGGCAGCCCCCTGCAGGATTGGTGTGTGAGCATATGCTGTATTATTT
>JAUUDY010138767.1:2056-13646 GCA_032361765.1 Panulirus inflatus
AGGATGTGGGGTCAGATTGGCCAAAGGGGGGGGGGGGGGAGTTAGTGTTTACCAACTGGTTATACCAGCCACGACCCCCCCGGCTCAGGTGGTGCTGCTCTCTCTCTCTCTCTCTCTCTCTCTCTCTCTCTCTCTCTATCTCTCTCTGTAAAACACACAAACACACACACACACACACACACACAAACACACACACACACACATCACGGCGAAAGACAAACAATACACAAACACATGCACGCACGCACGGATATATAACCATATGCGAAGATGGTACACAAGCAGGGTTAGAGGTTATACATGCAAACCAGTTGAAGGCTGGCTCACAAGGGTTAATAAATATCCACAAGTATTAACTCCTTCAGGACGACTGTACGACCCTTAAGCACAACAACACGACCCTTGAGCACAACAGCACGACCCTTGAGCAAAACAACACGACCCTTGAACAAAACAGCACGACCCTTTGATATTATGTTCTAGACTTTGACTTGACCCTTAGGGGTAAGTTCAGAGCCCAATCAATAACAACCCAAGATTTGTACTGTTGTGTTCAAGCGTTGTGCTGCTCAAGGGTCACAACATCTTGCTCAAGGGTCACAACATCTTACTCAAGGGTTGTACCGTCATGCTGAAGGGGTTGACCTCTCTGAGACCGGGCCGAGGGTCAGTCGGGTGTAAAAACCGCCGACCATATTACCAAACTCCAGTATTGAATCACCTTTAGAATACACCTGCTTCTCACAGGACCTGCACCGCTGTCTGTACTTGTCAATTCATCAGACTGCGGAAGTGTTTGCTGGAGGCTCCATCCCACCTGGTATGTAAACACAGTCTCTTGGGGATATCACAGGTAAAGTGAATATGTAGATCTGTTCTCCTTTACTATAATCTCATCATAAACAATTCATCTCACACCAAATCCTATCAGTTCATCTGCAGCGTTTTTATTCGACAGGAAACAATACTACGTCTTGAGGTAACCCCTGCCTTCGCAGCCACATCATTGTTTGATAAGGAATCATCAGCATACAAGCAATGCCGAAGACAATCAAATGAAATTGCTCAAGGAAACTTTGGGAAGAGGGGCCATTGGATGCAAAGGATATGAAAGACAACAGTAGGAGTACAAAGTGATATGACGAAATATGTGGCGTTGGATCCCATAACTATAGCAAGGAAAGTCGTAAGGATATTATTGTGGCTAAATGAAGATTAAGATACAAGAGTGGATGGGAATATGGAGTCACTTTTAAAAAAAATGTAAGATGTTATTGCTGAAGAAAAGGATACCCTAAACATACTATCTAGGTTAAGACCGAGAGATGAGGTCAAATAATGCTGTCAGGTTCTTATAAGTACTTTAATGAGGTTGTTGGACTATGAAGATGAGATGCATGAGACAGTGTTAGACAATACCTATAAGTGTGTCGCCTGTGACAAATGATGATATAATGCAGGTATCTCACCAAAGTGTGGGGTCCTTTTTCTCTTCAGAATAAACTTTAGAATCCTGAAGCAACGCCGAGCAAGAAAATAAGATCTAATCATGACAGAATAAAAACAGTGTTGTCAGGTACCCCTCGTATCAGTGACAGCGTCTTGACACTGTCATGACACAGTGCCAAGAGCTAGACGCCACCCAGCCCTGCGTGAACACCTCCTCCCTCACCCGGCCACACCTACCTGAGGCCCTCACCCGACCACACCTACCTGAGGCCCTCACCCAGCCACACCTACCTGAGGCCCTTGCTCGACCTCCTGCCGGGCCCACGGCTCACGTAAACAACTTCATCATCCTCTGCTGTCTTGTTAATGTCGTTGACTAATTATGTTAATTAGCGTGGGTGATCCGGCACTTCCGGTTCAGATGGCTATATCAGGGATCCCCGGATGCTAAGGTCTCCTCACAAGAACGTGGTGCATTACTTGGGAGTGGAGGAGGCGTCTTGTGTTCACAACTGAATTTAGGCAGCAAGAGACCAGTAAGTCCCGACTAGGCTGCTTGTGACAGAGGGAAAGAACAGAATCTTATGGACTGTTGTGGTAGAAGTAGAGACATACAAAGAAGGGGCTATCCATAGGCGAAGCCACGACGAAGTCCTCGAGCATAGGAAGGTCAAAGGCGTTCCACTCCTGCACGGGAGGACGTGGTGCGTGTCCTCGCCCGCCAAGAGGATGGAAAAGAATGTCCTTAGGCGCAAGAGGACCAGAGGTGGTGTGTGGGCAGAGGACATGGCGCATGTCCTCATTATCTATCTACGGGGATCTACCCCGGAAACGTGCTAGAGAGAGACAGAGGATGGAGTCTTTTCCGGTGAAGTATGAGCTAGCAACGACTGTCGAGCCATCATCACCAACCACAGGTCCTGCACAAGGCGAGCCTGAGGAAGACAGCAACATGCCCTAATGACAGCAATGTGGTAGCCTTTCCCACCGTCCCAGCGCCAGGTTCCAGGGGAGAGACAGGCGAAGGGAAATGGTAACGTGAGAAGAGGTTAGATCAACTAAAGCACAGAGGAGTGGCAGCTCTGTGTACCGTCAGGTTAGCATATACCAACCTATCTGTGGTACAGAGACATTACCTGACAAGGGAGTGGTACCGAAATCAAAAGAAGGTGAAACAAAAGACAGACATATATCGCTAATGATTATTTGACGAGAAAAAGACCATATTCCAGCCAAAGACAAGAGGTTGAAGGAAGTCTTACTGGTTAAGAGACTGCTGGAGGTTATACACACGCTTACTGAAATTTCTGCAACAAAAGACACAACGAAAATGGATAGATATGGTCAAGACAATTGGGGTCGACCCCCTTTTTTTAGCTATTAAATGTCATATCAGGATCTCCCTGTAGCTATATTATTCCCAGTATTATTGACAAACTTTTTATGCTTTTATCCCCAGATCATCTTAACATGTATCAAATATCTTTTTGTTATCGTGGTAAAAAGATACACATATGACGTATTAACGAACTAAATATCTTTTTTATCATAGTAAAAAAAAATAGAGATACATATGACGTATTAACGAAAATAATTTTTTGTTCAATTATGAACCTATAGAAATTTTTGCTTTTAAATTAGGAACGTGTGAAAATCTAAGTTTATAAATATTAACCATGCCGAAATTTTGGCTTTATAAATCAAATACGTATTAAATTTAACATTTTTTTCATCATCGATGTATTTACATGTAAATTTTTCAAAGTATCAAAATCAAAGTTTTTAAATCACCATTATTATTTCAGAATATTGTAAATCACCAAAATCTCAAATATAAAGTTTTTAAAGTATCCATGTATCAAAAATCTTAACATTTCAAGAAGAAAAACTATTATATCATATGAATAAATTTAGAAAATTGCATATCAAAAATTGAAAATGTATTAAAAATCTTAACATTTCAAGAAGAAAAACCATTATATCATGAATAAATTTAGAAAATTACATATCAAAAATTGAAAATGTATTAAAAATCTAAAATTTTAAAAAACAAAATACTAATAAATCATTATATTTAGCAAATTATGTATGTAAAATTAAAAATTTATCAAAAAAATAACATTTTTAAAAATATAAAAACTAATACATCATGATTATATTTAGCATATTATGTATGTGAAATTGAAAATGTATTATAAATCTAACATTTTTAAAAACATATAATTAAATTATTAATATATTTAGCAAATTACGCATCTAAAATAATTCAAAAATATGTATTACAAATCTAACATTTTTAAGAATATAAAAACTAATAAATCATAAACATATTTATCAAATTACGTATTAGAAATAAAAAAAAAATTCTTCAATCTCATTAATCAAAGGAAACATCAAGAAAACTTCATGTGCTCACAGATGATGTGCTAGCTGCATTATTGCAGAAGATATGACAGATTATATCATCATCTTAGTGCCCTTTGATCAACTCACAAGTATTTGTTTTCATTTTTTAACAGTGACTTATGGACACTTTATAACATTATACCCAGTGAATAACAAATAACGAATGTATAAAATGTTTCACCACACAATGCAAAGTTCTATAAATACCTTATTCATATAAATTTCAGATACAATACCTACTTATTATGTAATATTTACATAATTTTTAAATATATATACATCTTTCAGAGTTTTATATATAGTTTTGTTATTACATAAGGACCTATGCTGTCTACACACATGCCAGCCATCAACTGCTCTTGAAAATTCCACTCATATTTCCTCTGCATCATAATAACAACCACTTTCCTAAGTTGATCATAATTACATAAAACATCCACCACATCAATATAACTATCATTTGAGCCCTTGATAAAATCACTGATGTGCCAGGTCAAGCAACCATGGCAAGTTGTGGAAATCATTTAGTGAGCAAAACATCCTTGGGAGGGACCGGCTTATGCCTCCTTTCTCTTTGTCAATTGGATAATTGACATAGCGTGATTTTTTGTGATTCTAATTATAGTTCCTAAT
The DNA here is from genome assembly GCA_032361765.1 of Panulirus inflatus. NCBI lineage: Eukaryota > Metazoa > Arthropoda > Malacostraca > Decapoda > Palinuridae > Panulirus > Panulirus inflatus. Next base: position 6,545 of record JAUUDY010138767.1, read on the forward strand.
GACATGAGGTATCTCTGCATACCATAAAAAGTACACCTTCCAATTCAAATAAAAGCAGAATGAGACAACACAAAAAAGTACTGTTGCATAAGTCATAGTGAGAACATAAAACTACATTTACGGGAGTTTGTCATAAAATCCAGCAGACATAATCAGTAGCCTAAATAGGTCTCTTCCATCGCCAGGAAGCAAAAAGAAACTTCATCTCTCCTCAATAACCTTACGTAGAATCACGAATGCAGGTGCACCTTCATCAGACTCTTGTGTTATGTGTAAACTTACATTGCAGAAAATATATAGATCGGATGACTTAAGAGATGTGATGTGGGAGGAGGTACATTCATGAAATTCTTGCTATCTAATGGTGAGGAATATGAAGAAAAATAAAGATTAAAAGTAAAGCAAGAAGTGACTCAGAGAGCAATTTTAGTGGGAGTAAACAACACAGAAGCCAGGACAGGACCCCCTCCCCCACAACCCCACCACTCTCACACTCAGCGATTAAGTATCAATTGCATGCAAGTTTCTCTTTATGTAATCCTGGAATGAGGTGGGGCTCTGGTATGTAATAGTAACAATGACCTAGAATATTTCCAAGCATATTTTGAGAGTAAAGATTCATCTAATAAAGTAATGCACTGTAATCATTTAGTGTGCATGGTTTAAAATTTTGACATACAAGTGGGAACAATAAAAAAATCACTGCATTTAACAAAGTTCCACTTTAATAGGCTTTCAATCAAGCAACGAAGATTTACTCTAAGTATAATTGTTCTGTTTTAACATGACCAAACGCCTGAAGCTGTGATGTCAATTTGGAATTGAGTGTAACGCGAACTACTTTGCACCATGCTGTAAACACAACATCAGTTAAGCTCAACGTCATGCCACCCTGAAGACCCTTTATGACACCAATGTGTCTGTGTGGAATAAATTTCTCCACTTCAATCTTATTGTGATTTATTCTGTAATCTACTAATAAGAGTCAAAACTGCCCAACTAGTGACAAGAGTGAGCCTTGCACAATACAAGTGGGTTGAGGTGGAAGGCCAATGCAGAGTTACACAGACAAAGATGAAGGATTGTTAGCACATGAAACTGCAGATGAATCTGTTTTGGTTGCATTTAACAGTGTCATATTCTGCATACTTGCTCTGATCTTGTCCCCATTACCAAATGCTATGTCATGTGAGATGCGCCAAGTACTCTCCTATGTTTACTGCTCATTTACCAGCAATCCCAATGGCTTAAAAGATCTAAATTCATTTCAAGAGTAATGCTTTTTCTTTGGTTTTCTGCAACACTCAACTATCCCAGATCCAAAATGCTCAGGATTGAGAGGTCTTTGGACTTAAAACCATCTTTTGGAATTAAACCAGGATCACTCCTGTAAGAAAGAACAATATGAGAACATCAAGAGCAACACAGAATGTGTCTGGCATGACCTATACATCTCTTGGATATCCCTGCAGCAAGGCTAAGAAGCCTGACCATAAATCATATTGAGCCCAAAGGAGATTAAGGTTTGATTCTTTTAAAAGCTTCCGTTTTCAGGAAATAACCTGCATTTACAATGCAGTGGAAAGTCAATGATTGTTACCATTACACAGAGTGGTTCTGATAATAAGTTAATATGATGCCCATACTGAATAAAATGATGAACTGCAGATCTTATAAATCAGATTCATTAAAATCGTATCATATGTTACCAAACATTAATTCACAGAGATGAAAAACCAATTGAACAGGAAAATCATTCTTTTCCTACAACTAAACATAAGTTTTTTCAAACTCGATTACCACTTCTCATGCCAGCAAGGTAGCGCTAGGAACAGATGGAAGCAAGATTCGAACATATGCACTTGACCCCTGGGTGTTCTCTCTTTTTGTGCATACTGCACCTTTGGATTTCATATGAAGTGTTCCTAAAAGTCTTCTATGCCTGTCATGCCAGTAGGATGTTACTCCTGAACATAATTTGGGAATCATACCTTCTAGGATAATCCCAGTATAGATAATGATATACCTTCCCAGTTTGCACTCCAGGGAATATAGCCTCAGAGATTTCAGCTATTCCCAATAATTCATTTCCTTTATCACATTAATATGGACTGTGAAAAATCTCTGAACAATTTCCTACAAAAGGGTGGTGTGGGTGCAGCAGGAGTGGTAGTAGGCACTGGAGGAAATGATGGATCCCTAGAAAAGGCACACATCCACTCACCATTGTCCCTCGCATGTTACTGAGGCCTTCAGACATCTCCAATGACTCACCCTTTCTATGGCCAGCTAACTGAACCTTAAATGGGCACAGAATTCAACTTTAAGGCACAAAATAAGATTTGTAAACTGACAATCATGACACCCTGATATGTAACAGCAGACTGACTCCAGAGCAACAAATGGGTTCATCCACAAAGACATATTCCTTACGAAAAGAGGTTTCAAGGTTCCACAGTGCACAATCATAGTCCCTTCAATTACTGATTCAGTTCAAAAGATCTTTTTAAGATTAACTGATAAAAGAAAGACACTCTTTTCATGAAGTACTGCAATTCACATCAAAAACTAAGGATTTTGGTTTTATCTTAGCCCAGAAGAGACTGTCATCCCAGAGAAGATTTTCTGTCTGGACATAATGTGGAACTCATTAACTCTCTTCCCAGAGCCCATGGCTATAAGAAAAAGTTTTTATATGCGAATGGTGAGGAGTTAAACTGCCAGAAAAACCATAAGTTTGTCAGATATCTAGGATTTCTGAAGGCTCCCACTTGTCTTGCAGTGAAGTACCCAGTCCCCTCAAAAAAAAAAAATATATCAGAGAAGTTTAATCCAGATAGGACCTGTCATATTAACACCAAAAACAAAAGACAGGGTTTCTTGAAGGCAACAATGCTACTAGCCTTATTCTACTCTTAAGAAAGAAAGTTAGAGAAGACTAAATGTGATATTTCAGTCACATATGAAACATCAGATTCTTCAAGGAAGGATTGCAAGGATTCCCATACCGAAGGGTAAAATCTTTGAACAGAAGGTTAATGTCACATAGAAGGTCATCTACTAACCATTTTTCAAACCTCTGCCTGATGAAATGTTTCAGAAAAACCCATGAGTAAATATGAAAATCTAGGAGTTAAGGTTGGGACACTGCAACAAAATTGAGGAGATATAAAAGAACCTGAGGTATCATGTGAGGAAAGCTTCAGGAATCTGTGGATGTACAATCAAAACTCTGCTAGGTTCCAAAAAGGCCAGTCCCATTAGCAATCACCAAAGATTCTCCCTGGATAAACACCCTCCAACTCAGCTGCCCTAATGTACAATCAGTACACTACCCAGAATATGGATCCTTAAGTCTGATGGTCTGTCTTCATACCTCCTAATGATGACAGAGGGCTATGGGATGAACAATATACCAGCATCGCCCACTGTTCCACATAATAAAAACATTCAAATCCTTGCTGAGGTTCTGTAAGTTAATAATCCCATGAAGTACTGTAAGGACTCCCTCTTGGTAAACAATCTGAATAAGTTTCCCTTGTATGTCACTGGTACATGAGTCAGGACATGGAACTTTGAGCTTCAAGGCCTGTCCCTGCCCTCTATACTGATAACATGGTTGAAAGAGGAAAAGTACACCTGCAACTCCTTGAATTCCAAGTCCTGGAGGCAGTCAAATTCTTGCTGGTGTTTCAAAAGGGCAATCCATGAGGCATTGTAAGGACTCCCTTTTAAAAAACTCCTAACAACTAAAAGTGTATCATGAGCTGGAATATAGGAACTTAAGCCTCCATGTATATTTTCACCTCCCCTACAGATAAAAAAGGATTACAAGACAGTCTCAACTTAAAAGCTTAGCAATATGCCAGCAACCTTCACATGTGCTTGTGTGAAGAAAAAGACCTTTCCTACAAGTAAAAGGCTGAGGAAAAAATAAATCTAAAGAAAGGGTAAACTAAACTCCCTGTGAACATACGTCCAACTTAAACACATCACCATGCACGCACTCTTCACTATGTAACATGACCCATTAACAATGCCTTTATAAAAGTTACATGGAGGCTCTTCCAATCAGAGCCAGTCCTCTTTTAGGATAGGCTGGACTCATACCTTCTGGACAGAGAATGGAAGAAACAGCTTGAGGATCAACTAAGGAACTAAATGATCTAAGCCCATATCAACATTCCATCAAAAACTGCTTCCTCAATTTCTTATATGAAAATACCCTATTCCAGAAATTAAGGCCGATACTGATCCCAACAGGAAATATATGAAATGTTGCGTATCAATTCTCAACATGTTTAGAAGCATCCCTACATAATTTTTGGTCCACTGGAGGTAGACCTTTCTTATAGCTGTAATTACTCCTCTCATCTCATCAGAAGGTTTGAAGAGATAACCTAAGAGTTAACCTTGCTTCACCATACTACCAAGGCAGATGTCACTTGTGTAACAATTACTCTTGTGAATGAAACACTTCGGTGCAAGAACTACACTGTCTTTAACTCCTTTCCTGCTTAACAAAGATCTCTGCAACACATAAACAGATATTAACACAAGGTGAATAACATGCACTATGGTACTTGCACTCTAATTAAGCTACTGCCTTATCTGTTGAAAGGTGAAGTAAACCTGTCTGGGAGCACCATTTGATCCTGAACCATGTGAGTTGGTCTGGAACGTTGTGATACTTTTTACATTGCAAAGAAACATGCTTCATGGCAAAGGAAATATTTTCCCAAGTAACTTAACCAGGTATAACCCTGTTATGAATCTGTTGTGATTAGGAAATCTTTCAATCAAGCCAGCAGTACTGCTTTATCAATGTACAACTGGTTAAGGACTACAATCAACCCAGAAAAAAAATGGCATTATGCTTGGCCAAAATGACATTACTCTAAAATATCCATTCCTTTTACCTGCCTGCAGTACTTATCAAGAACTCAATCTATCTATTTATCTATCTATCAATCTATCTATCTATCCATGATGCCTGTCCCGACTGGAATTCCCTCAAGGGGGTGGCCATGGCAATAGTTTCCATAACTAGTGGACTCCAGCACTGCCTTTTAGCCTTTACAGCCTCACCCTTGACAGATTACTGGCAAAGGACAACTCTAGCACAGTGTCTGCAGAGGCTTCTACCTAATGTTCCTACTGGAGACTATTACCTAATGTGTCTACTTAATGCTCCTGTCTACAACTTTTACCTAATATTCCTGCCTGAATGTTCCTACCTACTACTGCTATCTACTGCTCTGACCATTTTGCCAAAAGGCAGTGCTAACACATAATCCTCACTGCAGGAAAATCTAGAGTTACAAAGAATGAGCTGTGTGAGTTAAGTGTTGTTTTGTGTTATGTGTAATGAGGAGAGATTGTATGTTTGTAGACAGAAAGCCAGTAATCCATATGTGGGAGAGGCAGAAAGAAAAGACAGCTACTTGGGTCAGAGGAGTGCAACTTGAGAACCACTGAAGTGCTGGCTAACTACACATTTGTCACTAACCCTCCTGATATCCAGGCTGGTAGCACTGGTAACACATGGACCCTAACTTGCCTAATATCCATATAATTTTCATAATAATGTGCACTTCACCTGTCGGGTGCTTGTAATGTCTTGCTCTCATCATAACACATGGGACACATCTGGCCAGTGGAAAAAGAGTCTCCATAACTAGTGAACTCCAGTGCCCCTTCTTGGCATTTTGTGTCTCACTCTCAACAGACCATTAGCAGAGGGCATCTCTAGTGCATTGATGGTAGAGGCTCCTACCTACTGTTCCTACTGATTACTTCAATCTTATGCTCCTACCTAACGTTCCTGCCTCCTACTTTTTAGCTAATTTTCTAACTAATGCTCTTGCCTAAATATTCCTACCTACTAATTCTATCTACTGCTCCTACCATTTTATCAAAAGGAAGGGATAGTTAGTGCACAGTGCTCATTGCATGAAAAGCTAAAGTTACGAAGCATGAACCATGTGAGTTAAGTGGTCAAGTGTTATGTATGACAAGGAGAGATTGTGTTTGTGGACAGTAAAGCAGAAAGAAAAGACAGCTCTCTGGGTTAGAGGAGCACAACTTGACAACCATTGAAGTAGTGGTAAATACAAATACTAAATAAGAAAATTAATTATCTTAGATTGAATGGGTATATGCTAATATGCACGCAAGTCTAGACCTGCGGTTAACAAATTTCTCTGAAGACAAGTGGAGACATTTCCTCTGTTCCTACTCTCAAATTACCCTTGATATATTTGTTTAATCAAAATGAAAATAGGTAAAATATTTCCAGTACAAAAGAATTGCATAACAAGAACAAAAATAGTAGTTAGCTAACTAATAAAACACAGTCAATCAATGCCATACTATGACATGTGATGTTGGTGCTGTCTCTAGGTACAAAATGTACAAATGATCGATGTCAAGGAAAATGCATGAGTGCAAAACAAAATTACCCTACCAGCCTTCAATGTGGAAGCCAAAAACAAAAGTGGAGACACCATCAATAAACACATATTAAGTCCAACCATTGCCAATAAAAGTGTTAATGACAGGCAGTGTTTAGCTGCAACACACAATCTCTATATGCTATATGGTTGTGTAGAACAATGAATGAGCATCTTTCCATCTCATATATTCTGCAACTTGAAAAGAGGTGAATTCTCCTGGATACACCTCATTCTGATGGAAAAACTGTATTTCAAACCCTCAAAGGGCAAGTGCTTTTCGGACCTCATGGGGCTCTGCACAAAGGTGACAAATAATCATCAATTAAGGGTTTCCCTCCCTTTGTATTAAAAGCAATAGCAGCATGTAATTTATATTTCTTATCTATCAAAATTAATAGCTGTTTCCCGCATCAGTGAGGTAATGACAAGAAACAGACAAAGAATGAAACAACCACTCACATACATTATCCCTGGGGATAGGGGAGAAAGAATACTTCCCATGTATTCCCTGCGTGTCATAGAAAACGACTAAAAGGGGAGGGAGCAGAAAGAGGCCAAGTGATAATATTCCCTCTCATGCTCAGTCCTCTAGTGTTTGCTTTGAAGAATATATGTGAGAAATACGTAGAAAAGCAAATAGATTTGTA
>JAUUDY010138878.1:0-13645 GCA_032361765.1 Panulirus inflatus
CATTCTGCTGCAAGACTATCATCGTGGGAGAGCACACACACACACACACACACACACACTTATCCTTCAGTCTGCCTCGTTCTAACCATAAAATGTATCTCTCTGGTCTTAGTATTTATGCCTATCATTAACCGAGGGCGATGTAAGTAAATCAGGTGGAGAGCAGAGACGGGCGTGAGCCGCCATAAAGTAATTATCGTGTGCTTGTTAGTCGTGAGTAATGGTACGCATGCAGCCGGGAGGCTTGCGTGGTCCTTCCCCCAGCCACCCGTGCATATTTCCACCCTCATATGTACGTTGTCTTCCTCAACACGGCCAGCCTCATCCCTCGGGATGGTTTTGTTCCTTACGTGCGTCCTGATTCACCCAGGTCCGTTCCCCGACTCTCCCTAGCGACTCTATGATCTTATCTCTCCTGATCCACTCACTTCTGCGTCGTTTAGACGAGGCTGTGATGAGCCAACGATCTATCTTCATGACTGAAAGAAAGATACTAGATGATACTCTATCTCCGAATTGGGCCTTTGGAGTTTCTCTTGGCCGGGAGTGGACGCGGTGCTGGGCGTTTCGGTAAACGACACGCAACCGAGACCGCGAAGGCAACGGAGAGCCTTGAGTTATGGCAACCCTCCTCTGGGGAGGTTGCCATAGCGAACATAAAGCGCATGAGGCATAGCCCTTGGAGCCCATATATCCTGATGCGGGAGAAAGCCCCTACACTTAAGGAATCCCGTGGCATCCAGGGTGGTGGTGGCGAGGCATCAGTTGAACTGTGATAGCCAGGTAGTGACCACCCAGCAAAACAATAAACTACCCACATTATCATGTTTGTCTTATTTCCCTGTTGGTGTATCCAGGACTTTTTGTTTTCCTTTAATAAAATTCAGTGCATTAGTTGAGGCAGTACTGTTTTTGTGTCCCATCATTACTCATAGTGTGTAAGGAACATTATGTCTTCACCCCTGCATCTTGATCTGTCTGTAAACCATCTATGTTAGCACAACCACTCAAGAATGATACATGATTACACATTTCATTGGCTATAGGAGTCCCCCAATGGGCATTATGAAATGATTGGATATTGGGTTACTAATTTCATTAGTTTACATGCCAGTTAGGAAGAACTGATTGATATTGCTAATGGTATAATTCAAGAGTGTTGAATGATGGGAAGTTCAGCTGTATAACATGTATGTATTCGGCAAAGACAGATATGGTATAAAGATTTTTTTATTGCTTTATAGTCAGCTTACTGTGGGACCATAGGACTTAATAGAAAGGATTCTAATAAGGATCTGCAGTTACAAAGGTTCTTTATTAACAGCACATATGTTTCAGGTTGATGTCAGTTTATCTATCTTTCTCATTATTCACCTGCATGTTCTGTCTGATATCCCATTTGTTATGTCTAGCACATTTATTTTGTAGAATTCAGTACTGTAGCCTCAGGTATACAAAATGGTGCCCAAGAGTATAGATTTTTTTTACTACTATTGTAAGAGGCTCTTTCACAGTACAGTGGATGGATGAGAATGGAATGGGCCAGTAAAGAAAAAGTGTTGAGAGGATTTTAATCTTGTAGCTCTTTATTCCTACTTTTATGTGCACTTTATCTTTTTTTGACAGTGTGATCAAACTGGAGGAATAGTAACAGTATCAGTGAGGAGGATTTTTGAGATTGCCAACTCTTACTGTATCATGATGTAACTTCTGTGACATGAATTATTCCTGTCAAGGATCAGGTACGTTTGGAATCTGTATTTCACTGCAAATAGGGCATTGTGTATGTTATGAAGGAAGATCATGGAGGTAGTTTACTAGAGGGCTTTAGAACCTCATACCAAATGTTATGTTTATGTTGGTCTTATTATGAAGCCATGTTTTGTGTAGATAACCCAAGGTCAGGGATATAGTATAATTTTCTGATAGATGCATTAGATACCAGATTATCTATTAAGTGAAAGGGAAAACAAAGCATAGTTTATAACATTCATCAATTCATAATGTTCAGACTTGCAAAGTTTCTACAAATTCTTACAAAATGCACCTAAATTAAAAGGAAAGAAAACTAATAGCAAAGGCCAATGCTGATTTTTCTTTTATGGCTCCAATCATGGATAAAAAGTTTTCACCGAAGCACAGCTCTGAATAATATGAAAACAGAAAAGTGGGCTCAAAGTGACAGGGAAATAAGGAAAGAAAAATATTTTTTGATTTTGGAGGAGTTGGAATACCCTGCCTTTTAAAAAAGGATCAGGTAGTAGCTGTTAAAAAAGAAATGAGGAGAACAGTTCCAATTCATTGTCAGACTGGAGGACACGCTAAGATAGAGCACCTGCGAGCTCACTGCAACCTCCTTCCTTGACACCGCTGACAATCTTGGTCAAAGGAGCAATACAAGATGTCTGAGAAACACTTGCAAGACTCGTTACGGCAGCTTTAATAAAGGGCTTGCCAGGGGACGGTTTGGGGCTCTAGATTGTTTGCAATAATCTGTTTAGGTACTTCAGTTGTATTTTCATGGATATGGCAAAGTTTAGGTACTTCATTTGTATTTTCATGGATATGGCAAAGTTTAGGTACTTCAGTTGTATTTTCATGGATATGGCAAAGTTTAGGTACTTCAGTTGTATTTTCATGGATATGGCAAAGTGAAGTTGAAATGGAGTGTGTTCGACTTGCTTATAAGTCATCTAAGTTAGGCCAATAAAAAGGGTCCTTAAAACTCCAACCTGGGACCCTAGCAAACCGAATGCGATCTCGAACTTACATGATGACATGCCTAACAAGGATCGGGTCAAAGGCTAAGTTATCATACTTGATGATTGTTTTCTGCCAAATACAAATGAATAATCCCATCGAGAATTGTACAGCCGGATTACCGTCATGGTTGAGGATCGTACTGCCAGTTAGTAATGATTACCGCTCAGGGGGTTAAGCAAGAAGAAAAAAAAAAGACTTGCACTGTTTCTGTCTTGTGTATTGACTCATGTTTATAAATAGCAAGAATATGACGACAGATATCGTTGCAGCCAGCAAGAAAAATGCTTTTATCTGAAGGATGGTAAGTGGTTTGGCGTTAGAGCAGCCAGATCATAGGATCGAGACAGACGTCCGAGCTCGCTCGCTTTCACATCCTTCACACAAGGGAAATATTTATCGTTCAAGCCAAAAAGAAAATTGAGCTTTTGGTACATATATCTCTCAGGGTGTACGAAGAGGAAAATAGACTGAGTTTGGTATACCTATCGCTGGGTGTACGAAGAGGAGAGAGTTCCGATTATTTTGGTTATCGAAGATGTTGAACATTTTCCTTTTGATTTTGGGAGCGACTCTGGTAGCTTCTGAAGGCGATAAGACCTTAAGAGGTAAGTGTAAATTGATTTTCTTGAGTGTATGTATCTTAGGTTGAAGACAAAGGCCTGTTGTTCAACAAGGTTTCATTATAAGTGATTCAAACATGTTTTCGAACGATGTTTTGGCTTGTTAATAGCTTTGAAAAACAAGCGTTTCACACATCGTTTACTGGTATGGATACATTAATTCCTAATAAATCGGTTCAGTGTATTTGATTTGTAAAAGACAGATTTTTCTTCATCCACATGTAGCTTGTCTTAGACAATGGGAAATGGTGGATAGTAGACGGTCATAGAAAGATGAACTGAAACGTAAATGAAGACGAGATGAAAAGTAGAAATCAGGAATAAGTTAGAACCATAGTTTAAATCTGTTTTCTTGTGCTAATTGTCTGAAAATCGAGCTTAACTGCTGCCAATATAACTATAGCATGAAGAAATGTCTGGCAATGCACGAGTCGTTAGGCGTTAACTACCTTACTGTGGTTAAAGGCGGCGGGTCGTACTGTGGTTAGTGTAGAGGTTGTTCAAATGTTTCAGGTTTTTTCTCTGATTTTTATCTTCAGGAAGAAGAGGTATCCGTCTGTTATCTGACTTAGATACAAATGTCTGATAAACATACATTGTGAGAGCCTTCTTGATAGTGTGAGACGAACTTTTAACCTCGGCCAAACTTAAAAAAATGAAAGTAAACCACTTAAATAAGAATGCATTAACTCAATTACATCATCCAACTTTACAACTTCCTGATGGAAGGATAGGTTGGCGACGGTTGAGCTACGTTTCGTTATATAAAGTGGTCTCCCTCACAGGTAATAACTGAATAACTACCCTAAGACAACCCCTTATATGTTTAACCTCTTGTGTATGACGTTACAACCCTTGACCACAACGGTACAGCCTTTGACTTCGACTTTTAAGGGTCAGTTCAAAGGGTATATACGCCATCATACCCAAGTGTCATATCATGGTGCTGTAGGTTTAAGGTTTTTGGCTCAAATATTTTGCCTTTTCTGCAAGTTGACACGTTTAATCTTAATGTAACTTTATGGAAGTATACGATTTATGTTTTGACATAGGCTATAATTTTATAATGAATAAATAGTGGGCAAAATATCGCTCCGTCCTGAAAACCTAATTTTTTTTAGATACCACGTTTATTATAGTTTATGAAAGTTTTATCACCTGAAGAAGAAATTCTTTGCATTTACTAATATGGGAACTTTGCATTATATTGTGTGTGAGAAGAAGGCATATGACAACAGACAGTGTAACAAGAACTGGGATGGGGCAGTGGAACTAAGACGCATTTTTAGGGTAAATTGAGTGTAGTGTTCCCTTGTTGGTATGAACGAAGTATATCAGAAAGGCAGAGATAAGTTGAACAAGGATAATGTAAATATTATAACAATTTGTAGGAAACCTAGACCTCGATTTTGTCTGGATGAAATAACGCCATTGGCTGAAATAATGCTATTATTGTTGATATAAGACAAACGGGATCATGGTCGATAGAGTATTTATATATATACAGATGTGTTGTATGCACAGGTAGTGAGGAACGGTGCTATTATATACAGATGTGTTGTATGCACAGGTAGTGAGGAACGGTGCTATATACAGATGTGTTGTATGCACAGGTAGTGAGGAGAGGTGCTACGGTGAGGTAGGATGCCTGGTGCTGGATGGAAGCTGGTGGGATCCCCTCCTGCGACCCGTCAACCTCTGGCCACAGGACCCGACGGTGGTCAACACCACCTTCTACATGCACACCCCAGCACGGACAGATAAGGTCTTCCTTCTCTCGCACTCACTCAGGAGTTAATGGTCTATTTTCACACATTCACACAGACACACTTACACTACACCGGACATATAGAGGTTACCACGAACAGCAAATTTGCATACAGAACTTCGTTATTCCAACACTCGTATGGCCCACCCGACCACAAGAATAGCCTCATCTTTAACATTGTGAATATCTTCAATAACCAGTATGTTATGTATCAACCTTTACCTAGTCCTGGTGTATGTGTACAGAGTAACTATTCACCTATGGCACATTATGTGATATATATATATCTAATTTTTTTTGTTTTCAACCTTCTTACTCTAAATGACACTGATTATAATGATAATAATAATGATTATTACTATTATTATGATTATTATTATTACATAAGCCATATACACACTCACAAACGAAACAGAAACAGTTCGAGAAAAACATTACAAAGTAAAAACATCTTCAGCTGAAGTTTTTACCATAGGCATATTGAAGAGGTTTGGCGTTGATAACGCTGACAAACTTAAGAACAGCGTTGATAACACCGAGATAATTTGTTAATTAAACTCTCTAGTTCCCTGGACCACTGGCATCCTTACCTCTGGAAGTTAGTGAAAGTATGATTAGACTTGGTATATCAGATAAACAGAGAGTAAAGATAGATAACAGTCTCTGGGCGCTGTTGAAGAGGTATGGAGAGTGACTTTGGCCTAGCATTTCCTTCGTCTACATCTTCCCAATCACAGATTTCTTCTCTCTGATCCGTGTATAATTAAGCTCTATAGCACGACAAATTGACGCTTTATTACAATGATATGAACGACGCCACGACCCTTGGGCGTGGTGGGAGTAATCTTTGGTCTTTAGCATCAAAGATAACGACATGACAAGGTGTCGTGCCGTCGTGCTCAAGGGTCGCAACGTCTCGCTCAGAAAAGGTTAGTTCAATGGGTACTTTCAGGTATGTAAATATCTTCATGGATTAACGCAATGAATGCTTCCGGATTCTTCTGTACACCTTAAACTGAAATTCCAAAGTGTTGCAGTGAATTGATTATATTAAAGATTAATAATGTCGGAAACTTATACAACGTATTTAAAGACTTTATCCTCGTACGTGGTGTAGCATCAACAGTTATGTGCGTACGACACCATTTCCTTCGGGTTATCAATCCTTATTTTGGTTTTCCCCGTCTTGCTATCATTTCTACGAATACCTGCCTCCAGTCTAGTGAGCAAACAGTATTCCTGTTGACCCCTGTAACCTGTGGTATTTGCCAATCTCACAGGAGACGAGCCGGATCGTACGCCTTGACCCGTCGAGCAAGCTGTCGCTAACCTTGTCACCGCTGGACGCCACCAAGCCAACCAAAGTCATCATCCATGGCTACAGGGAGAACGCCCAAGTTCCTTGGGTCGTGGTAAGTCAAAAGGGAAATAGTTTTAGTGTTGTCTGCCATCCATAAAGAGAATTGTATTAGATTTATGAATGATCCCAAGTAATTAGAGAAATAGGGTGGTTCATGCAATCAAGAGGTTAAATTATCGATGATTACACCTTCAGATTTACTAAGATGTGCTCGTGGATAAGAAACTTGGTGGTGCAGCGAGCTGCCCTCTCTGTTGAGTGCTGTGGTAACAACATATCTTCCACAGGAGCTGACGGAGGCGCTGCAGCAGTACGGTGACTACAACATCATTGTCGTCAACTGGGAGGGCGGCTGCCAAGGCCTTTATACACAGGTAATCCGTTATAATACTTCACGCCTCCAAGGTGCCACGGGCAGTGGCCATATGCCCTAAGGGAATGGTGGGTGGTGGGAGCCATCTGCTTTACTACCCTGTTTCCATCTGGGGAGATAAGGAATTTAGGTCATGGGTGCTATTCTCCAACAGATAATCTTCTTATGGACCAGTAGAGGAAGTGGGTGGTGGGTGAGGCGTTCATTGCTATGTCTGTAGATTAGTCGTTAATACATACAAGGTCTGAAAACTGAAATTGAAGGTGAATTTTGGACACTATTAGAAGTTAGGTGAGGTTTTCATAGGTTTCTGTTAACTTCTACTTAATTTTACTTCAGCCTCATTTATTTTCCATGTACATAACCCTTACCACAATTACCCTATTATCGTAGAATGAAAGGCATCCCAATCTCTCCTTATTCTTTTATCATAAACTGTAGATTACCACTGCAGCTCCCCTAAGCTGGTATATTAAGAACAAATTACGTTTTGTCAAGACCCCCGCCCATAACAATAGGCTAGTGCAGAGAAATACAAGGGTAGTTTAGTAGATCACGCAACAAATAAAGATTGTGTATGAGGAGATATGTAGAGGATAGGCTATTACTTTCTTAAGTACGACAGTTCGAGACTCAGGCACTTAAGGCATTATGTGACCCTTATGCTGAACTAAAAGAAAGGTCAGGGGCAAAATCATACCTAAATGATCATACCTACCACAGATTTCAGGAGGACAGACTATATCACCCTCTTGAGAACCACATAACGACCCTTGGGTATGACGTTACGACCCAAGGATGAGATGATCGTCAGGTCAAAAGCAAAAAACCATACTTAAAGATGATGCTCAATTACCATAATTTGGTATACAAATGTTCGAAGTTATCGCTCCTTCTACAGGCCGTAGCGAATGCTAGGCTGGTGGGTCTCCAAACAGCTTACCTCCTTAACAACATGGTAACCACTTTCAACCTTTTGCCCAGCTCTGTGCACATCATTGGCTACGCCCTAGGAGCCCATGTTGCTGGTGAGTATATATATCTACTTACAAGTCTCTGCTTCTTGCTAATTACTTGACTTCCTTAGGACTGTAATGTCGTGTGTACTGTGAAGCTTATTAATCACCTTAATACGAAAGTGCATTGGATGTCTATTAGTGTGTAGATGATATATCAATATAAACACACTGAAGACAAATTTACGACTGGGTATACCGGCCTAGTCTCTGGGGTCAGGTATATTTGCGTATGTGGACGTGTATGTCATTCTTTTCGTCTGTGTCCTTGCACTACCTCGCTAACGCGTGAGACAGCGACAAAGTATAATAAATAAATATAAATAAACCGAAAATTGAAGGTATTCCCTCCACCAAGAACGTAGCTTTACGATCCCCGTCAAACCTCTGTTGCAGCGTACGTTGGAGAGCGGGTTCCTGGCGCGGGTCGCATCTCGGGGTTATCACCTTCGGCGTTGTACTTCGAAGGGTTGCCGCCCTTGGTACGCCTGGACGAGAATGACGCCTCGTTTGTTGATGTCGTCCATACCAATACTGACGGTTGGTTTTTATTTATTTTCCCACCGCCATTTGGAAGAAAGAAGGTGGTTGTGAGTGAATTATTTGTGTAAGACTTGATCTAACCCTTAGGTTCTGATATTTCCACATTGAGCGAGCGTCACAGTGACAACGATTAGAATTAAAGACATGTAGATGATGTAAAGTAAATGACAGTAATGGCACACTGACATATATATTCCCGATCATATTCAGATATTGAGAAAGAGTGGACCAATTTGGTGATACAGAGTTCATACAAAATATTCCAACCCCCCCTTAGAACTGCTGAGCGAAACAAGATGATAATTATCCACTGAATTTGAATATCACAGCCATGATGATTCACTATGTCTCGTGTTTGACCAAGCACGACCAATGTGTGTCCCTACAGGCCATGGGTACTCGCAGAGATGTGGCACCGTCGATTTCTACCCCAACGGCGGCGGCCAGCAGCCCGGGTGCACACGACGCGCCACAGAAAACGAAGAATCTTCGACGGGGAACACCAGTGGTATGAAGACCCTCGAGAAATGCAGCAGACTGCGTGCGGTTGAGCTATTCTTGGCTTCCCTTACATGTCCCGACTGCTTCCTCGGACACCAGTGCTCCGATGAATACTTATACGCCAACGTGAGAAGAAAAAAGAGTTGAATATAGTGCCATATACTAAGATCTAATGAAAAAGGAGTTGAATATAACCTATACAAAGATCTAATGTCATAATTGAACAGTTCTGCAAGTAGAATTAAAGATATGTGTCTTACGTGTGATCCTGAGGCAGTAATTGTTGATCTTTCAGGGTATGTGCATCTCCTGCGGGGAGCCCAACACACAGTGTGGGTACCTGGGCATGAGGGCTGAGGAGTTCCAAGGGAAGGATTGCGTTCCGCTCCACCTGATCACTTCGGGCGTTCCTCCCTACTCAGGTAACCACTCCCTCACTGCTACCAGTAAAACTAACGTAGCTCTTCAGAAATACCTGTTCAATAAGGATGACAGGAAGACTCATAAATATCAGCCAAATTTTTAGAGCTTTATATCATCAGTATATTGATGTGATTTATAATTATTTCAATAATTTGATGATATGATTTTGTAAGTTGAAATGTGACAATTGTATATATTTTGTTATTTCTTCCATTAGTTACGTCGTACCTCGTCTGGTTCAACTTAGCCTACCCTCAAATGGCTGAGGATGCGGTCGAGGGTTACCTGTACCTCACACTCAAGGGCCAGAACTCCTCCCTCACCACCAACATTCCAGGGTGAGCAGCAATGAATCTTGGTCGTTTTGTGGTATATTGTCTCAATATGGAAAAGCTTTGTTCACGATGGGAGATCGTGGAGTTGGAAAGTTTTTAAAAGGAAAAGGGAGGATTGTGAGAAGTGTTAGAAAGAGAATTAGAGTTTTAAAAGGCTTAGGGGTAACTATATTAAGTCCCCCACCCCTACTACTACTACTACTACTACTACATCACTGGGAAATTTGGTCCAAATCTGAGAGCTTGTAAGACAAGATGTAGCGAATCAAACAAAAACAAGAAAATGTAGGCATGCATCTTTGAGTTGTCTGTGTGAATGAATCCTATTACTTGTTTAAGAAAGGAATTAAGTCATGGAATCTATATCGTACTGTAGGGAGCGGATCCTACTGAACCACGGACAGTCCCGAGGCTGGGTGCTGGGGATGGAGGAGGACCTAGGTGCCGTGCAGGAGGTGCTGGTGAGGTGGGAGTTCGATGCTAGCGTCTTCAGTCCGTGTCATCATCGGAAGTGCAACACAAACCTTTATATCCATACTCTCAAGGTCTCTCCCATCGATTACCTCCCAGAAAGGTACAACATGGTCACTGGTTTGATTAATTAACTCAACCTCGAATTCTTGTTAATTACTGGTAAGTTTTCGCTCTTATTCTCCACGCGCTATAGTTACTAAGTTTACTTTACATCGCTTTAGCTTTCTTCAGTATAATATATTTTCTCACCGCCCATTTATATGACATAAACACAATTCCTTCTCTCACTGTTTCTCTCTAGATTTCCCTAAGCCTTGCTGGAGCTACTGTATGCATCCTCTCCAACGATATTTTCATATATTCAAAACACCATATATTCAAAAGCTCCCTTGAAACTGAAAAACACGTTTCTTGCATCTGTTATTGCCATATCTTTACACCAAACGATATGTAATTGAATTGACTGTTTAATTGAAACATCTGTTTCAGCTTATGACCTTTGTCAACCATTTGTCAGTTCTGAAAGTATTTTGAATTTCCGTAGGAATTCCAGTATTGTTCACCATGTTAGAAATGTAGATGGTATGTCACTTTAGAATTAGCAGCTAACACGCTCTAGATAATTGATATCTATTAGTCTAAACTTCTTTTAGAGCATTTATTCTTTGTATATACCTTTATAGATAGGAAACTAGACTAAGTTACTGAGCACTAGACTAATTTATAAGCACTAGACTAATTTATGAGCACTAGACTAATTTATGAGCACTACGTTACGACACTTGAGGACAACAGTTCTATGGGTATGATGGTCGGGGCTTTGACCATTTCCTTTTAGGACATGTCAGAGACTTGGCCACCATATCCATAGGATAGTAGCTTCGTAGTCGAGGGTCGTACCGTGGACCTCAACCATCGTAGCGCCATGATCAAGGTGTTAAATGTTTATTTTATACACCCAGTAAACGGAAGGCCAACACCAGGCTCCTGTGTGGTGGGTTGCAAAGCACCGTGGTCCCCTCGGGCGGTGTAGCCAATCTCGTAGCCATGGAGAAATGTCAGGAATGGTCCCTGTAACCTCGCCTCGGCATTGCTCGCTCGCGGAGTCGCATCGTCGAAGTGTGAAGTCGGTTATGGAAACCCTCCTTCAACTTGTAACCCTTGTCTATCCTCACCTACCGTTCCTAATAACCTCACCTACTACATTTCGTAGACAGGAGGCCCAGAAGACTATATTGTCTATTTATTTCATATGATTTTAATAGCTGGAGGTTTATTTCTGAAGTCATTTCTTTGATAACGTCTGTAACGGCCATTAAACTTAAGGTAGGATTACAATGCCGGTCATTTATAGTTAAATGATACAGAAAAGGAAATTATCTATAGGAGTTTCAGGTCAAGTGATGCTTTTGGAACCTGGACTTCGCTGCTGAAGAAATACGACGAAGAAATAAACATTGGAAAACCATAATCTAATGCATGTTTATATTACCTCCTCTACATACATGCCTGTCCCAACCTTGTTCTATTCTCTGAACACTTGTAGACATGGAGAATCCTAGGCTGACTATACTTAGCAAGATTTTATTGAATTTTACAGTGTCCTGCAAAGTTCCCGTTTCTATATACGTTTAAAACAAGTTAGATGACTTACAGACGACAGAAACGTTTAAAACAACTATTAAATGACTTACCGACGAAAGAATCTAAATGTACAATTCGTATTTGTACTCAGTTCTTTTAGATATGTAGTCTATACATTTGTAAAGTTATTAAACTTTTCTGCACACACCAAAAGCTTACGTAAACTAGTCTTCCATTACTGTTTCTAATGTTAGGCTTCCATATTTATGTCAAAGCATCCCCTAGTTTCTGCTTGTATTTATCTACCAAAACTAACATTCAAGTAAGCTTCCACTAGTAATTACCTAATTAGGCTGCCACCCTTATGTATCTAACTGATTTGCACCAGCGAGTATCTAATTGACTTTCCACCAGTATTTATGTAACCTTCCATTACCATTTACTTAACAAACCTCTCACCAGTAATTATTTAGGCTACCACCATCATTTATATTTAGCTTTATCGCATCTGATACTAATGGTAATTAATTTTTACTTAATGCCCATTTTCTCCTAATGCCGAGCAACAACAGTTTCCTTCGTGACCGATTTTACTGATTAATAGTTGATATTTCAGAAGTGATAAGTGAAATTTCTCTTTGGTAAAAAAAATAAGTTTTTTTCTGAATGGATACAGGATTTCCTGTATGTCGACCGGATCTTCTAAATAGCAATTTCGTATTAGAATAGTCATTAACCTTTATAAATGGTCGTTACCTGTTCCAATTCGTCACTGTCATTTATGGGTAATAGGTATTCTGCTTTTTATTAGAGTCTGCTTTAACTAGTCAATTTTTAAGGGTCGGGCGATTAAAACTGGAAGGAAACATCTAAACTGCTTTTCAAGAGAATATTTTTATTTGCTGACTTGCAGATGTGATCAGAATATATATTGATAAAGTTGTCTTTCTCTTATCTTCTACTGGTATTTAGCATCACAAACAATGTTGTAATTGTTTAGTAACTTTAATTTTTGTTTGCTTACAGTTACTTTATCAGTTTAGAAATAATGGAAAAGACATTAAAGTGTAAAAAACTGTGTCAAACTGGCATTTAAAATTTGGTAAACAAATGCAAAAAACGGGAATTTATAAGTGCTTAGCTATAAACCAAACAGTACTATATATACTACTCCCAAATGACAAATAATGCAGCATTTTATAAGAAGGAACAATTGCTTGTTATCTTTTCCGAGCTATAATTTCGCTCTGATAGGAGGAAAATGGCAGAAAGTGGAACAAATTATTTCATATCTGAGTTTCCTGGAGAAGGCGGTGGAGGAGGGAGGAGGAGGTTAGGTTACGTGGACGGTGGATCCCGGGTGGCTGGTGTGGTGTTGGCCTACTGTTTTAAATTCTCGTGGAGGCCCCCAGCATTTATTCTTGTCCTTTTTATGGACTAAAACCTGGGGTAGGTGTTGGCAGCACGCGTTGCAGATATTGATCCTGAATATATGTGTAGTGAAGAAGATTGCAGGATAAATTACGTGGACGTACATGGCGAGCGGCTGGTGTGAGATTGGCCTACTGTTTTAATTTCTCGTGGAGGCCTCCAGCAATTATTTATTCTTGTTCTTTTTATGGACTAAAACCTGGGGTAGGTGTTGGCAGCGCGTGTTGCAGATATTGATCCTAAATATATGTGCAGTGAAGAAGATTGCAGGAAGAATTACGTGGAGAGTGTGGAATTTCCGGACAGATGTTCAGTGACTATTATACAATTTATGTGCATTAGACAATGGTATAATCCCATGGTATAGTGAATGACAGAACTAGATAATTACTTGTGATTGTAAGGGCTGAAATAAAGACCCTAACGATAGGTGGGGGGCTTGAATTGTTCCACA
>JAUUDY010138988.1:1296-13643 GCA_032361765.1 Panulirus inflatus
GGAATTCTGCACCTTCATTTGCTTCACATGAAAACGTCATCTCACCCATGTTAGAGCCATCAAGCAGCGATGTTGTGCCACATCAATTACCAGTCCTACTCTGACCAGTGCTAATCGTCATATGCAAGCTCCCAGATGGAGTCGGTACCGCAAGAAAGCTGTAGCCCACAAAGTAGACCCACGCTACAGCATCCCTGCTCCTCCCAGAGCCATTGCTCCTGTTCCACGGGAGACACACACCCGCGGCATCTACTGCTGTGCCACAGACTCGCTCCAGGTGTCCACTGACTACTGCTGTCGCACCAACTTATCACAATTCACCCACAGGTGCTATACAGCGACACCCTACCACTGTACTTCAGAGCGGCAACGCAGTAGTGCAGCCGCAAAGTAGTACCTGTAGCTTTTCAACCACAGTTTACCACAGCTGTAACAGGAGTTAACCATAGCTCACTTCTTGCAGCATGACAACTCAAGCTACGTCACACAGCTGCTGTTCCCAGTGTACCATATCAGCCAAGCCGCTACAGCGCCGCTCACTCTTTTGACCCACAGCAGAGTGTCAGGTAGTCTGCGCGGTGCCAGCAGTTTTGCCATTAACCGAGTTACGTGGAAGGAGAAACAGTAGAGGTGGCAAGTTCGTCAAGTGCCTTAACCACGTGAGGTATCTTCAGACAGGACTTGGTTTGCATACAGCCCTCTGCTGGGCTGACCAACAATGGCAGTGTCTGTCATTTGTGAAGGGCTAGTTCGCTGTGATTCGCGACCGTGACAGTTAGTGTCCTGAATTCAACACCTTACCAGTGACAGAAAAATGTCAAGTGTGGAGACAGCCAAGTACGTACAAACACTCAGCGAAGAAAAATTACTGTGAACACCGAAATATCCGTACATATGAATTCTTCCAGTATTAGACATAACTCGTATAAATATTCATGCTTGTTACGATACGGTATGATGTATGCAAACAATGAACGAACCTTGAAACGTGGTAATTAACTTATTTCCGTTCCATAAATATTTTCTCTGTGTATGGGGTAAATGTCACTTTTAGATGTACCATACTTACTTCCAACATAGCATGATGATTTTTTGCTATATACCAACTGACTCATGTTTACGTACAGGCGCTCTTAGGTAACAATAAGGAGGCGTTTTGTCGTAACAGTCGCCACTCGCACTGGCTATACACCGGAGTTCCTTCTCAGGTTTGAATGACAGAGAACTGGGTGAGGGAGTTTTTCACTCATATCTATTGCCAAAGATCAGGAGTGGTCTAAAATCGTGATGTATTTCTACGTCACGTTGGGAAGGAAGTTTGATATGATCAATTTCAAACACTGGCCTTAAAGTGATACTTTTTTCAAGGAAAGTTATCTCGACCTATCACAGGACACCGCGCCAGGGATTCGAAATCCGGAATGTTGATGGAAAGTGGCAAGACCTTGTAGACAGACAGTTTGAATTTTGCGTTGGCTGCACGCCATTCGGCGCCTCTAGCCACGCCGCTATTGCTGCCTCTCTGTGGCAGATACCACGGCGAACCTCTACTGCGTCTTACTGCATCCAGTGAACGTCTGACAACCAGGCGTCGCCACCGTTTGCAAAGCTTTCCTGCCTGCCAGACGACGCATGTTACATGTCGCCTGCAATCTGTGCTCCCATGGCCATTCAGGCCATCCAACTGATTACGCCCACATCCAATACTCGGCGGCTTCTACAACTTCAACTGTCTCATACTCGACTCCAGCGAGTTACTGGGAGGCTGCTTGACCTATTATGTGACAAACATTCCAAGACTTCTCCTTTACAGCACGTCGGTGCAAATCCGCGCGACGCAGTTCCTGGTACATCTCGTCAATATGGTAATTGTACGTACAGGAAATTGCAGCAACCCTGGACACTCACCTACGAACACCAACGAAAGTTCCCTAAACTAGCCTCCGTCTCTGCAGGGACAAATGCCTCGACAACTGAGTTATCACACCTATTCCAACAGTTCCCTGCAACTGTCTCCTCCGGTGCGCTCTCTTTACAGGTGTCAAGTTCGACTACACCTTACCCTACTCTTACTGCGGTCACCACCGGGATTTCTGCATCACCGGTGACCTCACCTAGCAATATCACCTCAACCATGCTGGATTCACCAAGCACCGATGATGCTACAAACATCACCAATCCTACTATGATGTGCGCAGACGGCGACGGAACTACAAGGTAGCTCCAGCCTATAACGTAATCTTGACATCCAGCACTCCTGCAACCACTGCTGCTGTTCCACACGACACAAATACACGCTGCATCTGCTGCTGTACCACAGATTCCCTACAAAGGTCCACCTATTACTTCTGTTTCTCCAGCTTACTACAGCTCTCCCCCTGGTGCAGCACAGCGACGCCCAACCACAGTAATTCAAGCAACACCGCAGTTGTGCAACTAAAGCTGCAGCTGCCCAACCGCCGGTTAGTGCAGCCCATTTCCCGCAGCAAGACGATGCTAGCCATGTCAAAGAGCTGCTGTCCCTCACGTAGGAGATTAGTCAAGCCTTAAGAGCACAGCTTGCGCTGTTGTCCCAGTGTCGAGTGTCAGCGAGCCTACGCATCACCACCACTTTTACCATTCACCCCAGTCACGTGGGAGAAGACACAGAAGAAATAGTGTGTAAGGTAAAGTCACTATCCACCAGAGTTCTCTTCAGCCAGGACGTGGTTTTCATGCAGCACTCCGCTGGGCTGATTAACAACGGGAGAGTCTGTCCTTTCTGATGGATCATGTGGCTTAGATTCGCTACCGTGTGCTGCGTTCAGTAGCTTATCAGGGACACAGGAAAATGGCAAGTGTGGAGATGGTCATGTGCGTACAAACATTGAGGTGACATTACTGTGAACACTGAAGAATCTTTACTTACAGACTCTTCCACTACGAGATCAACTCGAACACATATCTATACATTTGTGATAATATTAGATGTTACAAATGATTACCGGACCTTGGCACGCTGTGATGAGCTTATTTCTGTTCCGCACATTTTCATCCTTGGGTATGGCGTAATTGTAACGTTTAAAGTCACCGTATTTGCTTTCTACCGTATCATGATCTTTTAGATACCCTTAAAATGTATGTAGACATACAGACGCATATCGTGGCACGAAAGCGGCGTCTAGCCTTAGCAGACTACACTCATCTTCGCTATTTACCAGAGGCTCTTTCTAGATTTCAGTAACAGTAAAGTACATGTGGGAGGTTTTCATTAATCTGTATTGCCAAGATCACGAGTGTTACTAGAGGCATTCTGGGAATTTAAATGTGTAAGTAATTTGATGCGTATTTATGTCATGTTATGAAACGAATTTGATCTGAGAAATTTACTACACCTGAGCTTAAATTGTTTTTTTCCCCCGAAAGTTTATCTCGGCCTATCACAGGATACCAGTCAAGTGCTCGAAAACCGATTTGTTGATTGCAAGCCGCACGACTCTGTGGGCAGACAATTTTATTTTTGTCGTGGCTGCACACTACTCCTAGCCTCCAGCTACGCCGTCATTGGCCTCTCTCTCCTCCTAAGACTGCTAGGGACCTATACGCTGTCTTAATTTATCCACCGACCGTCTGACAACGAGGTGTCGCAATCTTAATCGCTAACTATAGTTTGCCAAGCTTCCCTGCCTGCCAGACGACTCATCGCTTGTCGCCTGCAAATTGCACTCAGTGGCCATTCAGACCATCCAATTGAATCCGGCCGCATCCAGCACATGATAGTGTCTACATCCATAACTGTCTCATCTACCTTCTTAGGAATGACTTGGAAACTTGTCATCCTATCCTGTGACGAACAGCTCCTGTACTTCTGCTTCCCACGGAGTCGGTGCACTTCTGTTCAAAATGTTTCCAAGTACATCACGGCGACGCGGGAAATTGTAAGTACAGATAACTGCAACAGCACTGTCGGTCCACCTGAATTAGTACCCTATGCTACTTGCAGTCTCTGTAGGGACAAATGCCTAGGAGATTAAGCTACCCTAACCACTATGATCTCTGCAACTGTCGCTTGTGGTACTCTCTCTTCCCAGGAGTTAAGTTCTTAGACGGCTAAGTCTACTCTTAATAAGGCCACCACGAAGATATCTGCATGTTCAGTTACCTCACCCGGCAACATCACCTCACCCATGAGTCACCAACCACCGATGATGTTAAATCAACTACCCGTCCTACACTTATGTGTTTAGTTCGACACAAGCAAGATTTCCGACGGCGAACTACAAGACAGCTCCAGCCGACAACGTAGCCTCACACTACAGCCCCCATGCACCTACTGCAGCCAATAATCCATTTCCAAAGGAACACATCCACAGCGTATATTGCAGTACCACAAAATCGCTAGGGAGGTACACTGACCACTGCATTCGCACCAGCTTACAGCACAGCGATGACCGACCACTGTACTTCAAGCAGCATCGCAGTTGTGCAACCGCAGCAGCACGCAGTGCCTGCAACTGCCTAACCCTATCTTATCTCAGGTGCCATTTAACCACATCTCACTTCCGGCAGCACAACAACGTAGCTATGCCACACGGCCGCTGTGCCCGACGTACGAGGTCAGCCGGGCCACTCCAGCGCCACTTCCTCCGCTCACACAATGCAGTGTCAGGGAATCTGCGTAGCACCAGCAGTTTTGTCATGCGCTCGTGAAAGGAGAAACAGCAGAGGTGGTAAGTTCGGAATGTCCCTTAACCAAGCGAGTTCCCTTCAGACAGGGCGTCGTTCTCATATAACACTCCGTTAGGCTGACCAGCAATGGGAGTGCCTCTCCTTTGTGAAGAGGTACTTTACTGGGATACTCGACCGTTACTGTAAGTGAGCTGCGTTCAACAGCTTGCCATGGACACAAAGGAATGCTGATTGGTGAAACAGTCAAGGACGTGCAGACACAGTGAAGTGACACTAATGTCAAGACTGATATATCTGTACCTACGCATTCGTCCAGTACTAGACCAAATTGTATGAAAATTTATCTCTATTATGATAAGGTATGATGTATGCAAAAAATGAACGGACCTTGACACGTGATAATTAACTTACTTCCGTTCGGTAAATGTTTTCTCTGGGTATGGAGTAAATGTCACGTATATAATGACCATATTTACCTCCTACCATAATAATATGATTTTCATATATACCAACAAACTCAAGTATACATACAGACGCTCAGTTTGTCGTAACTGACGCCACTCGCACTGACTACACACCGGAGTTTCTTCTTATATTTCAATAACAATAAACTACATCTGCGAGTTTTTCACTACTTTGTATATCCAAAATCAAGAATAATCTACACGTATTCTACAAATTTAGATGTCTATCATAGTCTTGGGTATGAACGGAAAATCGTAGCATATCTATATGTCACGTAAAGGAGGTAGCTTGAACAGATGAATTTA
Organism: Panulirus inflatus; assembly: GCA_032361765.1. Taxonomy (NCBI): domain Eukaryota; kingdom Metazoa; phylum Arthropoda; class Malacostraca; order Decapoda; family Palinuridae; genus Panulirus; species Panulirus inflatus. The sequence continues at coordinate 6,735 of JAUUDY010138988.1, forward strand.
TTGCACACGCGACCTATCACACGATGCCAGGCCAAGGGTTCGAAATTTGGCTTGTTGACTGCAAGCTGCATGTCTTTATGGATAGACAGTCTGAATTTTGTGGTGGCTGCACACTACTCATCGCCTCCAGCCACGCCGCCAATGTCGTCCCGTATCTTACAGAGATTGCGAAGAACCTATACACTGTCTTACTAAATCTAGCAAACATTTGAGAACAAGGAATCGCAACCTATATCACTACCTAGCGTTTGCCAAGTTTCCCTGCCTGCCAGACGACGCGAGAGTTGTCGCTTTCAATCTTCGCTTACAACAGCCATTCACACATTCCAAATGAATTCGGTCGTATTCGGTGCACTGTGGCGTCTACAGCCATTGCTGCCTCATCTTCTACCTTAAGGAATGACTGGGGAGCTTTTCGACCTAATCTGCGACAAACAGCCCCCTGGACTTCTGCATCACATCGCGTCGGTGCACCTTCGTACTACATGGTTCCCGGTACACAATGTCGATACGGTTAATCTTAAGTACAGGGAACTGTGGCATACTGCTGGCGCACCTACGGTAGCACCTTATTCTTGTTCCAGTCTCACTGGGGACAAATGCCTCGGCGATTGATCTATCATACGCAGTCAGATCACTGGAACTCTCACTTAAGGTACAGTCTGCACATTGGTTCAGTTATAAGACGGCTGAGCGTATTCTAAATACGGCTACAACAGGGGTTCCTGCATCTTCAGTTACCTCACCTGACAACATCACCTAAGCCATGCTGAAGTCACCGAGCACCATGTCACCACATCAACTCGAGTCCTACTCGTATCTGTGGAGTTCGACAAAAGCAAGCTTCCAGGCGACAAAGGAACTACAAGACAGCTACAGCCGACAACAAAGCCTCACACTACAGTACCCATGCTCCTACCACAGCTTGTACTCCTCTTTCTCAGGAGACATACACCCACAGCACATATACTGCTGTACTACTAAAGGAGTCTACCGACTGCTGCAGTTGCACTAGCTTACAACAGATCAACCCCCCTGCTGCAGCCCAGCGACGCCCGACCACTGTACTTCGAGAAGCAGTCGTGCAACAACAGTCGCACAACAATATCTGAAGCTGCCCAACCTTATATCATGCCAGGTGTTACGCCAACCAGCCAGGCCACTACAGCGACACTTACTCTGCTCACCCAGTGCAGTGTGTCAGGGAGTCTGTGCAGCACCAGCAGTTTTGCCATTCACTCCATCACGTGAGAGGAGAAACAACTGAGGTGGTAAGTTCGTTATGTCAACCACCAGAGCTCTCTCCAGACAGGACGTGGTTCTCATGAGGCATTCCGCTGGGCTGACCAGCAATGGGAGTGCCTCCCCTTTGCGAAAGGCCAATACGATGCCACGATTCGCGACCATTGCTGCAGGTGTGCTGCGGCGAACAGCTTACCAGTGAGACGCAAATGTCAAGTTTGGAGACAATAAAGAACGTGAAAACATTAAGTGAAGTGGGTTGGCTTTGCTTATACATATCCACGTATTTCATGATACTGTATGATGCATAAAAATGAACGAATCTTGTGACGCTTTAATTAGCTTATATCCTTTCCATATTTTCTTTTTCTGTCCTCCGGTTATGGGATAATTGCCATGTTCAGAGTCACCATATTTACCTCCTGCCATATTATGATCATTAGATACCAGGAGACGCATGTATACATACACACTCTTATGAGCAACACTAGTATAGCGTTTGGCCCTAACAGATGACACTCACCTCAACTACATAACCCAGTTTCTTCCCAGATGTTAATATCAGTGAATCAAATGTGATTTTTTTTCACAAAATTTTATTGTTAGAATCACGAGTGGTGTACAAGCATTCATGGAATTTAAATGGGTATAATAGTCTTTGGAATGAAAAGAATATCCAGCGTATTTTTGTGTCACGTTATGAAACGAATTTTGATCTGGTGAATTTACCACATACTGGGCTTGATACTTTTCCTAGGATGGTTATCTCCACCTGTCGTGACAAGACATCGCGTCAAGGAATCGAAATCAGAGTTGTTGATTTGGACCGGGTACGATTCTGTAGACGGACCTGTTACATTCTGTGGTGGCTGCACACCACTCATCACCAGCCATTCCACCCACCACTGGCGTCCCTCTCTGCCAAAGATTGCAGATAAGCTTACTGCATACATTGAACGTCTGAAAACAAGGCGTCTCAAACTAGTTCGTTAACCAAACTTTGTCAAGCTTCTCTGCGTGCCGGACGACAAGTCCCTTCTATTACTTACCGCCTGAAACATGTGCTTCCAGCAGCCATCTAGACCATCCCCTGAATCCTGCTACATCCACATTTCCTACTTTACTTAATCTTAAACTCCCTAACCCCCATCCCACCAACGATTCCTCCAGGACACTTCCATTTCTCAACCCCAGACCTCCAATCAACGACAAGAAAGAGTTATTTCCATCTTTACTTTAGCCACACGAACGCACGCACGCACGCCACATCCAATGAACAATGGCTTCTACAGCCTTTAATGCCTCGTCTTCCAATCCAGGGAATGAATGGGAGGCTGCCTGACCTATTGTGTGACAAACAGCCCAGGGACTTCATCACATTTTGTCGGTGTATCCTCAGTCGACGTGGTTCCAAGTACTTCACGCCTAGGCGGGAAATATTAAGTACAGGGAACTGCATCAACACTGCAGCTCCTCCTACGGGAGTTCCCTATTCTAGCTCAAGTCTCTGGAGGAAGAAATGCCTCGTGACTGCGCCATCATATCCACTCACTCAGATTCCTGCAACGATGTGATGTGGTATGATCTCTTTCATGGGTGTAATGTTCCACGATGGCTGAGCCAACTTTTAACAAGGCCACTACGGGGGTTTATAAGCTTTCACTTATCTTACCTGGCAACTTGACCTTATTCTGGAGTCACGACGAACTGATACTGCCACACCAACTATATCAGTTCTCCTATGACCTGTGCAGGTCGACACAAGCGAGCTGCCAGACGGCTACGGAACGACGAGACAACTCCAGCCTATAATGTATTCTCATACAACCAGAACACCTGCTCATACCACAGCCACTGTTGCTTTCCCATGGTAGACAGATACACCCACAGCATCTACTGCTGTACAACAAACCCGTTACAGGAGCCCACCGACTGCTTCCGCGGCACCAGCTTACTAACGCTGGCCATATGCTGCAGCACTTGAAGCAGCACTGTGCCAAAAACAGCTGCACACCATTACCTACATCTGCCCAACTTACCGCAGCTGTTAAACTACCCAACCACAGCTTACTTCCTGAAAACGCAAGCCAAGACACTACAGGGCCGCTGACTTTGCTGGTCCAGTACAGATCGTCAGCGAGTCTCCACAGTACCAACCACGCAGAAGTTGGAGCTTCGGTCAGTACTTTAATCACCAGAGCTCTCCTCAGACAGGACGTGGTCCTCATACAGCACTCCTCCGGTCTGACTAACAAAGGGAACGTCTGTTTTTTGTAAATGACCGCTTCCCTGAGCTTTGCACCTGTGCCTGCAGGTGTCCTGCGTTCAACAGCCTACCAGAGACACAGAATAATGGGACGTGTGGATTCGGTCTAGTGTGTGCAAGCATTTAGTACAGTGACGTTATGGTGGACACGGAAATATCTGCACATATAACCTCTTACAGACCGACTCGCAAAAACATTGATGTCTTATGATACTGTATGATGTATACAAAATATCAACGAACTTGTCAATTGCTAGCTTATTTCCGTTCCGTAATTGTCTCTTTGGATTTGGGTATATGTCAGGTTTTGAGGAACACACTGTAATTACCTCATACCATATCATGATATCTTTTAGATTCTTACATACGCATGTATACCTACAGATGCTCTTACATAACACTAAGCATTTGGCCCTTGCAGACGACGCTTACCTTGGCTATACACCGGAGCTTCTTCCTAGATTCGAATAATAGTAAACTACATGTGGGAGTTTTTCACTCATCTGTATTGCCAAGATCACGAGTGGTCTACAAACATTCCAGTATTATAGTGTTAAGTATGAAAAGAAGTCATAGTGTATTGATCTGATCCATCTAGTACATACTGGGCTTAAAATAATACTTTATCTAGGATGGTTATCTTAACCTATCACAGGATAGCGATCCAACGTCTCGAAATCCGGGATGTTGATTGGCAGCGGCAAGACCCTGTAGACAGGCGATTTGAACCCTGCGGTGGATGCACGCCATTCAGCGCCTCCTGCCGCGCCTCTGATGTTGCTTCTCTTTGTCAATAACTGCGGCTAATCACTACGGCGTCTTATTGTATCCAGCTAACGTCTCACAATAAGGCGTCGCTACCTACATTACTAAACGACATTTATTAAGCTTCCCTGTCTGCTAGAAGACGTGCCGCTGCTACTGCTACATATCGCCCGCAGTCTGTGTCTTCCAGTGGCCTAGGCATCAGACCCTCTAGCTGAATCCGGTCACATCCAGTGCACAGTGGCGTCTACAGTCTCAACTGTCTCAACTTCAACCCCATGGAATGACTGGAAAGCCACCCGAACTATAATGTGACTTAATAGCTTTCCGACAAGTCCTTCTAAGCACGTCCGTGATCTTCCCTTGACGTCCTGACGCTAAACGTTTAAAAACCTGGACTTAAAACTCATCGTTAACCCGGGATATGTCGAGATACCATTAGCCCAGTGCACAGTAAATTGATCGGATCAAACATTTCATAACTCAACATACAAATACGCTACGAATACCTTTCATACCTAAGACTGTAATACACATTTGAATTTCTATAATGTCTGTAGACCACTTGTGATCTTGGCAAGACAGATTAGTGAAAAGTTCCCACGTGTACTTTAAGAGCATTCAAATCTAGGAAGAATCTCCGGTGTATATCCAAGGTGAGGATCGTCTGCTTGGGCCAAATGCCCTCTAATATGGTAGGCGGCTTGTATGGCCACTAAACGTGACATTCACTCCATACCAAGAGAATAAATTTTCGGACCGGAAATATGCCAATTACAGCGCGACAAGATACGTCAATTTTTTTTTTTTATGAATCATCAAGTTTCATGACAAGTAAGTATAAAAGTTGATTTGATACTGGAAGAGTTTATATGTACAGATATTTCACTGTTCACAATAATGACACTTCGCTAAATGTTGGCACACACTTGCCTGTCTCTGCACTTACTATTCTACCTGTGTCTCAGGTAAGCTGTTGGACGCAGCACACTTACTGTTAGGGTAGCGAATCGCAGGGAAGTAGCTCTTCACATGGGACAGACACTATCACTGCTGATCAGCCCTGCAGAGAGCTGTATGAAAACCACGTCCAGTGTTAAGATAGCCCTGGTGTTTAAGGGGCTTAGTGAACTTACCACCTCTGCTGTCCTCCCTCCTACGTGATTGGAGTAAAGGGGGAAATTGCTGATGATGCGTAGACTCGCTGACGCTTTGCGCTGGGTCAGCAGAGCAAGCTTCGCAGTAGTGGTTTGGCTGGTCTGCTACGTCGGGTACTGCGGCAGCGTGATGTAGCTTCCGTTGTCGTGCTGCAGGAAGTGAGCTGTGTATAACTGGTGTGACAGCTGCGGTAAACTGTGGTTGGGCAGCTGCAGGTACTACTCTCTCTTCAGCTGTGGTTACACAGCTGCAACGGTGACTGAAACACAGTAGTAAGGTGTCGCATGGGCTGCAACAGGTGGTGCGGCAGTAGCAGTTGGTGGAGTCCTTTAGCGAGTCGCTAATACAGCGGCAGGTGCCGTGTGGTACAGCAGCAGTGGCTGTTGGTAAAAGCAGTGGTGCTGTCGTGTGCTGCGCTGTAGGCTGGAGCTGTCCTCTAGTTCCGTCGTCGTCTGGGAGCTTGCTTGCTTGCGTCGACCTGCACAAAGGTCCGAGTAGGACCTTTAGTAGATGTGGCACCATCGGCGCTTGGTGCTTACAGCATGAGTGAGATGACGTTACCAGATGAGGGAACTGAAGGAACAGAAATCGCAGTGGTGGCCGTATCAAAATTAGAAGACCCAATTGTCTTATAACTTGACACCTGTCTACAGAGTGCACCAGGAGAGAAAGTTGCAAAGATCTGACTAAGTGAGCATGAAACTCAGAGGCTGTGTCTCCGAAATACGGAACTCCCGCAAGTGGGCCTATAGTGTTGCTGCAGTTTCCTGTACTTACAATATCCCGTACCACTAAAGATGCATCGACGTTTCTGTGATGCAAGCACGGGGGCTGTGGGTACCGAAATATTAATATTATGGTAGAGTTAAGTATGGCCTCTATAAACGTGAAATTCATAAAAAAGAATGGCTAAATACGAAAATACAATCTACATCACACTGCTGCGAGTGTCTGACGGAGCAGACAAACCCAGGCATTACACCTCAAAGGTATCACACCGTTCACAGGATCCTGCACCAAGTGTTCAAAATCCGAGTTGTTGACTGGAAGTGGCGCTGTTCTTTGGACAGACGCTCTGAAATCTGCGGGTGATGCACGTCACTCATTGCCTCAAGTCTCGCCCACAATCCGTGTTCCTCTTTGCCGGATACTTGGAATAACCTGTGCATTGTCATGCTGTACAAAGCGAACGTCTGGGCAGAAGACGTCGCCATCTGTCTGCATCGCGTGCCAGCGTCGGCGAAGCTTTAAGTCGTTGATAGCTTGAAAAAACTTCTGAGCTGAATTACATTTTCTTGTCAAGTTAAACTCTGTATTTAGTTATTTTTTTTTTAACAGACAATCCAGTCGTGGGCCAGTCAGGCCCCCTGTTGTCTGTCTTTCTCATGTAAACTCATGTAAACACATCTACCCTCCTCCATACAACTCTATCTATAGCCCATGCTTTGCAACCACATAATATTGTTGGAACTGTAATT
>JAUUDY010139099.1:0-13642 GCA_032361765.1 Panulirus inflatus
GCGTGGGAGGTGGGCAGATTAGAAAGGGTAGTGAATGGTGGGATGAAGAAGTAAGATTATTAGTGAAAGAGAAGAGATAGTCAAAATCTACGTTTAAAGACTATCGCGAACACTCGGATTCTATAAGATGAGAAAATAGGAGAAATAGGTGGTATGTTTGAGGAAAGGAACCTGACTGTTTTGGCTCTGAGTGAAACGGAGTCTGTCACTGCTAATAGGAGTCTGTCACTGCTAATAGGAGTCTGTCACTGCTGATAGAAGTCGGTCACTGCTGATAGGAGTCTATCACTGCTAATAGAAATATGTCACTGCTGATGGGAATCTGTCACTGCCAATGGGAGTCTGTCACAGCTGATATCATCATTATTGGGTTAGCTCGTATCATTATTGGGTTAGCTGGTATCATCATCATTGGGTTAGCTTGTATCATCATCATTCGGTTAGCTTGTATCATCATTATTGGGTTAGCTCGTATCATCATCATTGGATTAGCTTGTATCATCATTATTTTCCAGCTTGCATCATCATTATTGGGTGAGCTCGTATCATCATTATTGGGTTAGCTTGTATCATCATTATTGGGTGAGCTCGTATCATCATTATTGAGTTAGCTTTTATCATCATTATTGGGTGAGCTCGTATCATCATTATTGGGATAGCTTGTATCATCATTATTCGGTGAGCTCGTATCATCATTATTGGGCTAGCTTGTATCTTCATTATTGGGTTAGCTTGTATCATCATCATTGGGTGAGCTCGTATCATCATTATTAGGTTAGCTCGTATCATCACTATTGAGTGAGCTCGTATCATCATTATTTGGTTAGCTTGTATCATCATTATTGGGTTAGCGCGTATTATCATTATTGGGTTTGCTCGTATCATCATTATTGGGTTAGCTTGTATCACCATTATGGGGTTAGCTCGTATCATTATATTTGGGTTAGCTTGTATCATCATTATTGTGTTAGCTTTATCGTCATCATTGTGTTAGGTTTTATGATCATTATTGTTTAAGCTTGTATCAATATTTTTTAGCTTGTATCATTATTGTGTTAGCTTGTATGATCATTATTGCGTTTGGCTTTATAATCATTATTGTGTTAACTTCTATCATTATTATTGTGTTAACTTTTATCAACATTATTTTGTTTACTTCTGTCATCATTATTTTCAGCTTGCATCACCGTTATTGTGTTAGCTTATATAATCATCATTATATCAGCTTGTATGAACAATAAAGTTTTAGCTTGTATCATCATAATTGTGTTAGCTTGTATCATCAATATTATGTTAGCTTGTGAATCGTTATTGTTTTAGCTTATATCACTTTCATTAAGTTACCTTGTATCATCATTATTGTGTTATCTTGTATCAACATTATTGTGCTAGCTTGTATCATCATTATTGTGTTAGATTTTATAAAAATTAATGTTTAAGCTTGTGTCATGATTATTGTGTATGCTTGTATCATCATTATTGTATCAACTTGTATCATCATTATTGTGTTAGGCTTTACAATCATTATTGTGCAAGCTTATATCATTGTTGTGTTAGCTTGTATCATCATTATTGTGCTATTTTGTATCATCGTTATTATGTTAGCTAGTACTATCAGTATTGTGTTATTTTATATCATCATTATTGTGTTAGCTTATATCATCATTATTGTGCTATTTTGTATCATCGTTATTATGTTAGCTTGTACTATCAATACTGTGTTATTTTATATCATTATCATTGTGTTAGCTTATATCATCATCAGTGCGTTAACCTATGTCATCATTATTGTGTTAAGTTGTATAGCTATTATTGTGTTAGCTTGTATCATTATTGTGTTGGCTTGTATCATCATTATTGTGTAAGGCTGTATCATCAATATTATGTTAGCTTGTGAATCATTATTGTGTTAGGTTGCATCATCATTACTGTGTTAGCTTGTATCATCATTATGTTGTTCGCTTGTATCATCATTATCATATCAGCTTGTATCGACACTATTGTGTTTGTTTGCATCATCATTATTGTGTTTGCTTATATCATCAATATTGAATTAACATGTATAATCGTTGTTGTGTTAGTCTGTAACATCATTATTGTGATAGCTTGTATCATCATTACTGTGTTTCCTTGTATCATCATTATCATATTAGCTTATATCGTGATTATCGAGTTAGCTTGCATCATCATTATTGTGTTGGCTTATATCATCATTATTGTCTGAACTTGTATCATCATTATTTTGTTAACTCATATCAGGTTTATTGTTTTAGCTTGCATCTTCATTATTCTTTTAGCTTATACCATCATTTTTAATTTTAGTTTGTGTCATCTTAATTGTGTTAGCCTGTGTCATCATTATTATGTTACCTTGTATCATCAATAATGTGACAGGTTGTATCATCATTATTGTGCTAACTTGTATCATCATTATTGTGTTAGCTTGTATCATCATTATTGTGTTAGCTTGTATTATCATTATTGTATTACCTTGTATCATCATCATTTTGTTAGTTTGTGCCATTATTATTGTGTTATCTTGTATCATCATTATTTTGTAAGTCTGTATCCTCATTATCATGCCAGCTTGAATGAACCTTCTTGTGTTTAGCTTGGATTATCTTTATTTAGCTAGCATTTATCATAAGTATTGTGTTCTCTTGTATCATCATTATTGTGTTATCTTGTATTATCATCATTAAGTTAAATTGTTTCTTCATTTTTGTGTTGGTTTTTATCAGTATTATGGATTCAGCATGCATCATCATTTTTAAGTTAGTCTGTATCATCATTATTATCTTAGTTCGCACCATCATTATTCTGGTAGCTTGTATCATAATTGTGTTAGCTCGTATCACGATTACTGTTTTACATTGTATCTTCCTTATGGTGTTAGCTTCTGTTATCATCATTGTTTATGCTTGTATCATCTTTATTGCGGAAACTTGTATCATTATTAATGTACTAGATTGCATCATCATTAATGTGTTATTCTTATCATCATTGATGTGTTATTTGTATCATCATTACTGTGTTAGCTTGTATCAACATCATTGTGCTAGTGTGCATCATCATTTTTGTGTTAGCTTGTATCATCATTATTGTGTTAGCTTGTGTCATCGTTGTTATGGTAGTTTGCACAATCATTATTGTTTTAGCTTAAGTCATCGTTATTGTGTTAGCTTGTATCTTCAAAATTGCATTAGCTTGTATCGTCATTATTGTGTTAGCTTGTATCGTCATTATTGTGCTAGCTTGCATCATCATTACTGTGTTAGCTTGTATCATCGTTATTGTGTTAGCTTGTATCTTCAGAATTGTATTAGCTTGTATCGTCAATATTGTGTTAGCTTGTATCATCATTACTGTGTTAGCTTGAATCTTCAAAATTGTATTAGCTTGTATCGTCATTTTTGTGTTGGCATGTTTCATCGTTATTGTGTTAGCTTGTATCATCAAAATTGTATTAGCCTGTATCGTCTTTATTGTGTCAGCTTGTATCGTCATTATTGTGCTAGCCTGTATCATCATTATTGTGATACCTTGTATTATCATTATTGTGTTAACTTGTATCATGATTATAGTGTAAACTTGTATCAACATTATTGATTTAATTGTATCATCATTATTTTGTTAGCTTGTGTCATCATTATTCTGTACCTTCTATCATCATTATTGTGTTAGCTCATGTAATCAATATTGTGTTAGCTTGTATCATTATTGTGTTACCTTGTATTATCATTATTGTGTTAACTTGCACCATGATTATTGTATGAACTTGTATCATTATTAGCGTATTACCTTGTATCATCATTACTGTGTTAGCTTGTACCATCATTATTGTGTTACCTTGTATCATCATTACTGTGTTAGCTTATATTATCATTATTGTGTAACCTGTATCATCATTAATGTCTTAACTTGTGTAGACATTATTATTTTATCTTGTATCATCATTATTGCGTTAGTTTGTATCATCTTTCTTATAGTAGCTTGTGTCATCGTGATTGTGTTAGCTTGTATCTACTTATTATGTTACTTGTATCATCAACATTGTGTTAGCTTGTATCATTATTGTGTTAGCTTGTATCATCGTTATTGTGTTAGCCTGTATCATCATTATTATCTTAGTTCGCACCATCATTATTCTGTTAGTTTGTATCATCATTGTGTTAGCTCGTATCACGAATACCGCCTACATTGTATATTCATTATTGTGTTAGCTTCCATCATCATTATTGTCAATGCTTGTATCATCTTTGTGTTAGCTTGTATCATCATTTTTGTGTTAGCTTGTATCATAATTATTATGTTAGCTTGTATCATCATTGTTGTGGTAGTTTCCGGCATTATTATTGTTTTAGCTTAAATCACCATTATTATGTTAGCTTAAATCACCGTTATTCTGTTGGTTTGTATCATCATTATTGTGTTAGCTTGTATCATTATTGCGTTAGCTTGTATCTTCATAATTGTATTAGTTTGTATCATCATTATTGTGTTAGCTTGTATCATCACTATTGTCTTACTTTTGTCATCATTATTGCGTGAACTTGTATCAACATTATTGTTTTACATTGTTTCATCATTATTTTGTTAGCTTGTATCATCATTATTATGTAACTTCTATCATCATATTGTTTTAAATTGCGTCATCATTATTGTGTTAGATTGTATAATCAATATTGTGTTAACTTGTGTCATTATTGTATTAGCTTGTATCATCACTATTGTGTTGATGATATCATAGTTATTGCGTTAGCTTATATCATCATTATTGTGTTAGTTTATATCATTATTGTGTTAGCTTGTATCACTATTGTGTTCGCTTGTATATTCATTCTTGTTTTAGTTTATATCATCATTATTATGTTGGCTTATATCGTCATTATTGTGTAAGCTTACATCATTATTGTGTTAACTTGAATCATCATTATTGCGTTAGCTTGTATCATTACATTATTTGCTTTTATCATCATCATTGTATTAGCTTGTATTGTCATTATTGTGTTAGGATGCATCATCATTATTTTTAGCTTGTATCATCATTATTGAGTCAACTTATATCATCATTATTGTGTTATCTTGTATAAGCATTATTGTTTTAGCTTATATCGTCATTATTGTGTTAGCTTGTATCATCATTATTGTTTTAGCTTGCATCATCATTATTATGTTAGTGTGTGTATCGTTATTTTGTTGGCTTGTATCATCACTGTCATGTTACCTTCTATCATCATTATCATATTAGCTTGTATCAGCTTTATTGTACCAGCTTGCATCATCATTATCATGTTACCTTATAACATCATAATTGTGTTAACTTTTATCATCAATGTTTTATTTAGCTTGTATCATAACTTTTGTCCATGCTTGTATCATCATTATTGTTTTAGCTTGCATCATCACTATCGTGCTATTTTGTATCATCGTTATTGTGTTAGCTTGTATTGTCATTACTGGTCTCTTATGTCATCATTATTGTGATAGCTTGTATCATTCTTATTGTGTGAGCGTGAATGCCCGTAATCTGTCACACACTAGCTCTATCTTAGTGCACCTCTCTTCCCTCTATCATCATTATTGTTATGCTTGTATCATCATTATTGTGTTAGGTTATATCATCATTATTGTGTTATGTTATATCATCATTATTGTGTTAGCTTGTATCTTCAAAATTGTATTAGCTTGAATCGTCTTTATTGTGTTAGCTTGTATCGTCATTATTGTATTAGCTTGCATCATCATCATTGTGTTACCATGTAAAATCATTATTGTGTTAACTTGAACCATGATTATTGTGTGAACTTGTATCACCATTAGTAATTTAATTGTATCATCACTATTTTGTTAGCTTGTGTCGTCATTATTCTGTAACTTCTATCATCATTATTGTGTTAGCTCATGTAATCAATATTGTGTTAGCTTGTATCATTATTGTGTTAGCTTGTATCATCATTATTGTGTTAGTTTATATCATCATTATTGCGTTAGGTTATATCATCATTATTGTGTTAGTTTGTATCATTATTGTGTTAGCTTGTATCTTTATTGTTATGTTAGCTTATATCATCATTATTGCGTTGGCTTATATCGTCATTATTGTTAGCTTGTATCATCATTATTGTTTTAGTTTATATCATCATTATTGCGTTAGCGTACATCATCATTATCATGTTAGCTTGTATCATTGTTGTGTTAGCTTGCATCTTCATTGTTATGTTAGCTTATATCATCATAATTGCATTGGCTTATATCGTCATTATTGTGTTAGCTTGTATCATTATTTTACTTGCTTCTATCGTCATCATTGTATTAGCTTGTATCGTATTATTGTGTTAGCATGTATCATCATTATTTCTAGCTTGTATCTTCATTACAGTGTTAAGTTATATCATCATTATTGTGTTAGCTTGTACCATCATTATTGTGTTACCTTGTATCATCATTACTGTGTTAGCTTATATTATCATTATTGTGTAACCTGTATCATCATTAATGTCTTAACTTGTGTAGACATTATTATTTTATCTTGTATCATCATTATTGCGTTAGTTTGTATCATCTTTCTTATAGTAGCTTGTGTCATCGTGATTGTGTTAGCTTGTATCTACTTATTATGTTACTTGTATCATCAACATTGTGTTAGCTTGTATCATTATTGTGTTAGCTTGTATCATCGTTATTGTGTTAGCCTGTATCATCATTATTATCTTAGTTCGCACCATCATTATTCTGTTAGTTTGTATCATCATTGTGTTAGCTCGTATCACGAATACCGCCTACATTGTATATTCATTATTGTGTTAGCTTCCATCATCATTATTGTCAATGCTTGTATCATCTTTGTGTTAGCTTGTATCATCATTTTTGTGTTAGCTTGTATCATAATTATTATGTTAGCTTGTATCATCATTGTTGTGGTAGTTTCCGGCATTATTATTGTTTTAGCTTAAATCACCATTATTATGTTAGCTTAAATCACCGTTATTCTGTTGGTTTGTATCATCATTATTGTGTTAGCTTGTATCATTATTGCGTTAGCTTGTATCTTCATAATTGTATTAGTTTGTATCATCATTATTGTGTTAGCTTGTATCATCACTATTGTCTTACTTTTGTCATCATTATTGCGTGAACTTGTATCAACATTATTGTTTTACATTGTTTCATCATTATTTTGTTAGCTTGTATCATCATTATTATGTAACTTCTATCATCATATTGTTTTAAATTGCGTCATCATTATTGTGTTAGATTGTATAATCAATATTGTGTTAACTTGTGTCATTATTGTATTAGCTTGTATCATCACTATTGTGTTGATGATATCATAGTTATTGCGTTAGCTTATATCATCATTATTGTGTTAGTTTATATCATTATTGTGTTAGCTTGTATCACTATTGTGTTCGCTTGTATATTCATTCTTGTTTTAGTTTATATCATCATTATTATGTTGGCTTATATCGTCATTATTGTGTAAGCTTACATCATTATTGTGTTAACTTGAATCATCATTATTGCGTTAGCTTGTATCATTACATTATTTGCTTTTATCATCATCATTGTATTAGCTTGTATTGTCATTATTGTGTTAGGATGCACCATCATTATTTTTAGCTTGTATCATCATTATTGAGTTAACTTATATCATCATTATTGTGTTATCTTGTATCAGCATTATTGTTTTAGCTTATATCATCATTATTGTGTTAGTTTGTATCATCATAATTGTTTTAGCTTGCATCATCATTATTATGTTAGTGTGTATATCGTTATTTTGTTGGCTTGTATCATCACTGTCATGTTACCTTTTATCATCTTTATTGTATTAGCTTGTATCAGCTTTTTTGTACCAGCTTGTACCATCATTATTATGTTGCCTTATACCATCATAATTGTGTTAACTTTTATCATCAATGTTTTAGCTTGTATCATAATTTTTGTCCATGCTTGTATCATCATTATTGTTTTAGCTTGCATCATCACTATTGTGCTATTTTGTATCATCGTTATTGTGTTAGCTTCTATTACCATTACTGTTCTCTTATGTCATTATTATTGTGATAGCTTGTATCATTCTTATTGTGCGAGCGTGAATGTCCGTAATCTATCACACACTAGCTCTATCTTAGTGCACCTCTCTTCCCTTCTGCCAGAAGCAAGGTTAGAGAAGGACTGAGGTGTGAACTTGTATCGCTGCTCTGCGGGAAAAGATATCAACATATCACAATCGATCTTGACAATCGATCTTCTCCTTTCACAAGCTTAATATTTAAAAGTAAGCTTATTTTGCTCAGGTTGGTTTGTATCTCTCGGACCAAGTTCATTATATATACTAAATGAGTTCCATCTTCATAAGCAAATGTTTGGAGTCTCCACGAACGTAAACACAAAATTTTAAGTAGGCATACGTATGACTGAACGATGTGACTCAGTGGATATACTTATGTGTGAAAAGAATTATGTGCGTAAACATAAAACGAATATTGCAAAAGACAAACGGTGATACGTAATGAATTTGAC
Source organism: Panulirus inflatus (assembly GCA_032361765.1). Lineage (NCBI taxonomy): Eukaryota > Metazoa > Arthropoda > Malacostraca > Decapoda > Palinuridae > Panulirus > Panulirus inflatus. The sequence continues at coordinate 8,530 of JAUUDY010139099.1, forward strand.
AACATGCCTGTAAAACTTTCTCTCGTACAATATATACTCTCTTCAGAAATATTGTACTTACTTACACACAAACCAACACATTGCCCTTACACCATACTAGTCGACTATGAATAATCATCATCTATGAATATAAAGTTTAACATCGAAACTTGCGCAGGACCTTATGGAAAATAATATCACTTAAATGATACAGAATATTGAGAGTTATGATTTTCAAACTGAGCAAGCGCTTGCGCACGCGCATTCATAATGACTAACCGCCTTGAATAAATGACAACTGCAAATTGAACATTTGACTTCGCTTTATAGCAATATCAAACAAAACAAAAAAAATCATGTTCATGCTCATTACTTTTTCATATATTCTTATCGTGAATCATGGCCATTTTCTTGGGTTAAACAAAAAAAAGAAAAAAATACCCTTGTCTTTAACGTACTGTTTAATTTAATCTCTGATGCCAACCATTCCAAGTTTTCCACTCATTTCTGCCAACCCTTCTGAGTTATACATATGCTGTGCCAAACCTCCGGAGTCATCAAATCCACGGCAGCCAACAGTTAGGAGTAATCAAACCTATGGCAGCCAACCCTTCGGAGTTGTTATCCACCTCCGCTGAAAATACATAGGTTTCTAATAATTTTCTAATAATTTCCGAGGTATCATCCTACTCAATCTTTATGTGTTCTCAACGCACTGCTATAGGAAACTTCCGAAATACTCATTCCACTGCGGAAAACCTTTCAAAATTATACAACTCCACTGCTGCTTACCTTCCGAGCTGTCCTTCCACTGTTTTCAAACTTTCCACAGCTGTCAACCTTTCCGAACTCTCTCTATACTGATGATATCCCTTCAAGCTGTCCATATACACTTGCACCGAAACTATTGAGAGAAAGCTTCTCTTAGCTGTAGTGCAACAATGTAATTTTTCATGATTCTTATCTAATGCACATTTGAAGCTTTCACAAAAGGAAATATAAATGAGAAAAGCTTAAGGTGAATTAGTGTCACAAAAAAACCTAATATAATGCTTTCCGCCGTCACCATTTCCATGTTTTGTTCGTATCACATGAAAAGTTTTTCTTTATAACTTTCACTCTCAGAAAAATAACCAACATTTTTCCATAAAATGAAACGAATAGTATTAGCTATACTGAATGTTTAACATAAGTTCACAAATCATTGGTAGGATTTTTCGGGAAGAACGTGGTTGTATGTGCGAAACGTATCCGATTTTTATGTATGTTACTGACATGCTGTGAATCACAATTCTATGTTGGTCAAGACACAATAATGAAAAAATAAATGCTTAGCATTTTTACTGTCACGGTAACACAGTGTTAATTCTAAACAGAAATCAGCATTAAAAACTTCTCATCCTTTCTCTGTCTTGTAATGCACTAGCACTAGCTTTTACAAGCGTGAATGCTCATAATCTATCACACACTAGCTCTATTTTAGCGCACGTCTGTTGCCTCCTGCCAGAAGGAACGACAGAGAAGGACTGAGATGTGAACTTGTACCGCTGCTTTGCGGGAAAAGATAACATGTCATAATCGGCCGTTTGACACTCGAACCTCTCCATTCACTAGGTTACTATTTAATGGTAAACTTATTTAGCTCGGATTGGCCTCCATCTCTCATACCAAGAACACAATATTTGCTCATTGATTTCCATCTACATAAACAAATGTCTGCAGCCTCCACGAATGCAAACACACGTTTTTAAATAGGAATATATATATAACTGAACGATGTCACTTAGTGGTATCCTTATATGTGAAAAGAATTATGCACGTAAACATAAAAACGAACACTGTAAAAGACAGACGATGACATGTGATCAATTGGACACTATGCCTGTAAAAAATTCCTCTCGTACAGTATGTACTTCTCTTTAGAAATATTTTACTCACACACAAACATAGAAACTGCCTTTGCACCATAAACGTCAACTATAAATAATCATCTCCTTTATGTATAAAATTTAACGTCGAAACTTGCGCAGAAGTTTATGGAAAAAGAATATCAAATAAACGATACTAAATATTGGAAGAAGACATGATATTCAAACTAAGCAAGCGCTTGCGCATGAGCATTCACAATGACTAACCGCCTTGAATATATGACGACTGCAAACTGAACATTTGAATTCGCATTATAGCAATATTAAAGAAAAAAAAATCATTTTTATACTCATTCTTTTTTACATGTTCTTATCGTGAATCATGCCCATTTTCTTGGGTTAAACAACAACAGAAATAGCAATTGCCCCAGTCTCTAATGTACTGTTTATCACTGATGCCAACACTTCAAGTTTTCCACCCAATTCTACCAACCCCTCCGAGTTATCCATATGCTGCTGCTAACCCTTCGGAGTTATCAAACCCACGGCAGCCAACCCTTCGCAATCGTTAAACCACCACCGCTAACCCTACAGTTTTCTAATAACTGCTGCAAACCCTTGAGAGGTGTCGTTCTACTTAATCTTTTCGCGCTTTCAACCCACTGCTAGATAAAACTTCCGGAATACCCAATCCTCTAAAGTATGCATCCCTACTGCGGTTTACCTTCCGAGCTGTCCACAGTGTCTATCTACTGTTATCAACCATATCGAACTCTCCACAGGTTTCATCACTTCAAGTTGTCCACATATACTTCTGCCGAAACTATTGCGAGAAAGCTTCCGTTAAGTGTGGTGCAACTATTGAATTTTTCATGTTTCTTAAGTGATACACATTTGAACCTTTTACAGAAGAAAGCATGAACGAAATCGGCTTAACGTGAATAACTGGATCGCAAGAAAGCTTCTTAGTGCCTTCCTGTCACATTCTCCATGTCTTGTTCGTACCACAATATGAAAAGTTTTTCTGTTTATATGTTTCACTCCTCAAGAAAAATAAATAATTTTTTTTCCATAAAATGAAAAGAATAATAGGATTTATGATTAATATTTACCATGAGTTCTCAAATTATTCACAGGATATTTTCGAATAATATGGCTGTATATGTGAAACATCCGATTTTTGTTACTGACTTCTGATGATGCCTTCAATAAGACTGAATCACAATTCTCCCGTGATGAAGACACAATAAAGAAATAGCATTTTTATTGCAATGGTGAAACAGAATTTCTTCTAAACAGAAATGAGCGTAAATGACTTCTCGTCATTTCGCTGTCACATAATGCTCTAGCACTAGATTTTATCAGCGTGAATGCTCGTAATCTATCACACGCTAGCTTTACTTTAATTCAAGTCTCTTCCCTCCTGCCAGAAGCAATGTCAGAGAAGGACTGAGGTATGAACTTGTACCGCTGCTTTGCGTGAAAACATAACGTTATAATCGGCCGTTTAACAATTGAACTTCTTTTACAAGGTTACTGTTTAAAGGTAAAAATATTCAGCTCGGGTTGGCTTCTATCTCTCATACTAAGATCACAATATTTGTTCATTGATTTCCATGTACATAAACAAATGTCTGGAGCCTCCACGAACGTAAACCCATATAACTGAACGATGTTATTCCGTGGATATGCTTATGTGTGAAAAGAATTATGTACGTAAATATCAAAACGATCATTATAAAAGACAAACGATGATATGTAATAAATTGAATACCATGGCTGTAAAAACATCCACTCGTACAGCATATACGTCCCTTCAGAAATATTGCACTTAATTGCAGACAAACATGCACATTGTTTTTACACCACATACGTCAACTATAAACTTGCGCAGGAGTTTATGGAAAACAAAATCACTTAAATACTACTGAATATTGAAAGGAGATATGATTTTCAAACTACGCAAGCGCTTGCGCATTCGCATTGAAATTGACTAACCGCTTTGACTGTATGACCATTACAAACTGAACATTTGAATTTGCTATATAGCAATAATAGAAAAAAAACCATGTTTATGCTCTTCTTTCTTTTTCACATCTTCTTATCGTACCATGCCCATCTTCTCGGGATAAACAACACAAATACTAATTACCCAAGTCTCTAACGTACTGTTTTATTCAATCACTGATACCAGCCCTCCCAAGTTTTCCACTCATTTCTACCAACCCTTCCGAGTTATCCATATGCTGCTGCCAACCCTCTGTAGTTACCAAATCCTCGGCAACCAACCTTTCTGAGTCGTTAACCCACCAGCGCTAACCATACAGAGTTTTCTAATAACTGCTGCAAACCCTTCCGACGTGTCATTCTACTCAATCTTTTCGAGTTTTCAAGCCACTGCTAGAGAAAACTTCCGGAATAATCATTCCACAGCAGCAAACCTTTCAAAACTATCCATTTCCACTGCTGATTACCTTCCAAGCTGTCCTTCCACTGTTTTCAATCTTTCTACAGTCTATCTATTCTAGTCAGCTCTTCCGAACTCCCTTTCAACTGCTGCCATAACTTCAAGTTGTCCATATACACTTGCACTGAAATTATTGCGAGAAAGCCTCTCTAGTGCAACGATTCAAGTTTTCAGGATTTTTATCAAATACACATTCGAAACTTTCACAGAAGAAAGTATCAACGAGAACAGATTAAGGTGAATAAGCTTCATATAGTGTATTCCTCCGTCTTCACCTCTTCGTCGTATCACAATATGAAAATTTATTGTTTATAAATTTCTCTCCCTAAGAAAAATGGCCAACATTTTTTCATAGAATGAAAAGAATTATGTACGTAACCATTAAAACGAACATTGTAAAAGAGAAATGATGACATGAAATAAATTGGACACCATGGCTGTGAAAACTCTCTCTCGTATAGTATATACTACTCTTTAGAAATACTGTACTTAATTACGCGCAAACATACACATTGCCTTTACACCATATACGTCGACTAAAGATAATTATCTTTATGTACGAAGTTTAACATCGAAACTTGCGAAAGAATTCATGGAAGACAATATCAATTAAATGATACTGAATATTGGAGGGAGACATGATTTTCAAACTGCGCAAGCGTTTGCGCATATGCATTTAAAATGACTAATCGCCTTATTTATATGAAGACTGGAAACTGAACATTTCATTCGCTTCATAACAATATTAAAGAAAAAAATTCATGTTGATTTTCATATTTTTTTTTTTCATATCATATCG